>JAQQST010001547.1:0-12331 GCA_028646485.1 Cryptoprocta ferox | reverse complement strand
GGGGCCTCACTGCGGGAAGGGGGTGCCTGGCGGGGGCCTCACTGTGGGAGGGGGGTGCCTGGCGGGGGCCTCACTGAGCGGGGGTGTGGGTGCCTGGCGGGGGCCTCACTGCACGGGGGGGGCGCCTGGCGCGGGCCTCACTGCGGGGGGGGCGCCTGGCGGGGGCCTCACTGAGGGGGGTGGTGCCTGGCTGGTCGGCAGAGCGGCTCCTGGCACCGCATGGCCTCCAGACCGTCCCCTCGGAGCTCGGCCTCACCTGGGGCTGCCGCCTGCCCCACCGTGGCGGCGGGCCTCGGTTTCCCCAGCCAGGCCCTTGCGGCAGGACGGTGGTGAGCGCGCCGCGGGCGGTGACCGCGTGCACGCGCATCATGCTGGCGGGGGCGGAGGTGTCTTCAGGGTAGAGCGGGGATCGCTGGGTGGAAAGGTCCCGACTCTGCTTTTGTCCCGTCGCGAAAGGGTCCCTGGAGCACCAGGCAGTTGGCTTCCCCGCCGCGGGGGGAGGCCGCCGGGGTCCGCACGCGCCTGCCCGGGGGGCGCCCGTGAGGCTCGGGCACAGCGGCGCTCCGCGCGGGGCACGGCGGGTCTCGCGAGGTTTCAGTGCGCGTTTCCACCACGCCAGGCTCAGCCCGTGTCATGTTTGAGGATCATCTGCGTTTCTCTCCGTGTGTCCAGTCTGTTCAAGTCTTTTGTTCTCTTTTTGTTCTGTTAGATTTTGGTCATCTTTCCCCCCTTTTATCAGGAGTGTCCACGGGTCCCGGCGGGCGTCTGGCCGGGAGTCCGACCTCCCGCCCCACCCGGCTCCCCACATCCGGGTCCTTCTGGCTCTGCGTGCTCGTCTCCGCGAGACGCGCTCCCTTCCCCCCGTGGGCCTGGACTTACGGTCAGAGGGGCGGAGAGGTCAGTGCCCGGAGTCGCCCGGCTGCTGCACGGCGTGGCTGGGACTCGAACCCAGGGCTCCGGCTCACTGGCCTCAGCCTGTGTAACATCTTGCGTCACTGATGAAGACTCGGGCCTGGGGAGGGGAGGCGGCTCCCGACACGTCAATGCACAGAGCAGCCCCTCCTCCGGGCCCCCAGCCCCGACCCCCCGTGCTGCGACCGAGTCGTGGGACTGGCGGCCCCGGGCCGCTCAGACGGAGGCCTTTGCTCCAGGACTCAGAGGAGCTGAGGGGTCTTCTCTTTAAAAGGTCGCAGAAGGCGGTGGGGCCACGCTTCCTCTCCTGGGGCCTTTGGGACCCAAACCGGGTGTGCCTCGGAGAGGGTTGCCGAGGAAACCGCGGAGATGCCGTGGGTGACACCACTCCTGGCGCTTGCCCCCAGATCGCGGCGTGGAGCGCGCGCACGCTCCTCTGTGGGCGGAGGGGGCGCGGCTGTCCCCCCCCCCCCCCCCCCCGCGTGTCTTGATGGGGACTGGGCTGGAGGGTCTTCTTTCCCTGCAGGCGGTACGTGGGGAGGCAGGGAGGCCACTCTACGTCGTGATGGGCCAGAGGGCGGGCCCTTCCCAGTTGCAGATTATCAGCGGTGACAGTTCCCCGGGGGCTTTGGCCTCTGGCCATCCTGGTGTTCAGCTCCTGTCACCAACACCGACAGGGTCCCCAGACACCGAATTTTACATTTGATACCTCCCCTTTCTGTTTAGCCCTGGGCCAGGGATGCAGGAGGTGGTCCATAAATGCTGCTCGTTAGGGCTCTCAGGCGAAATCATAAGGAAGAGGACATTCAGCCCAGGCCCAAGGCCCAGAGAGAACATCTCAGGCAGAACTGGGAGAGGAAGTGGACTGACCATAAAAGGCGTGTCTTCTTACCAAAGGCAGGGACGCTGTCCCACGAGTGACAACTCACTGCCCTTCTCAGTGAGGGTTTGGCGGCCAGCCTCCCTCCCCTGCTTCTCTCCCCACGTGGGAGCGCGGTGGGGCCTGCCGTGGCCTGGTGCCCAGTGCATCCGGGGGGCCTGCCTGGGAGCAGACCGCCCAGGTCCACACACATCCCTGCTCTGTTTCTCAGACGCGGGGGCCCCTCTGGGTTCCAGTGAGGGCCCGGCCGGGCCTCCAGAGTCGGGATTCAGAACCAGGCCAGAGGCTGAGCTGGGGGCGACTCTCGCTTTAGAAGGACTTTCCAGCTGGCTGTCCTTGGGGAAGGGGCACGGTGGGGGAGGAGGCCAAGCGACCGTGGGGGGCAGACGGCCTGCCCGGGGCGGGAGGTGTAGAGAGGGGTGGAAATGTGGAACGCCGGCGTCTGTAACACTACTGCAGGCCTGATGCTAACAGAAGGGCCCAGGGGAGAGATCTCCTGCCTCCACGGGCCACGGGCTTGTCACAAATCCTGCTCATGCAGTACAGCTGGTGACCTTCGGGGGCGGACCCCGGCCGCCGGCCACCGCGTCCTGCTGCTCTCTTCCCGGGAAAGCACCATCGATGTGCAGCGTCAGGTCTTCGGAGACTCCGCTTTGCCTTCCCGGGGTGGGGTGGGGTGGGGGAGCAGCAAAGGGAGGAATAGAGACCCGGCCAGGAGCCCCAGACCTGGTGGTCCTTGCCCCCCGCCCCGGCCTCGGCAGGTATCTGGGGGTCACTGGCTGACTGCGGGCGGGGAGGGGGCGGCCCTGGGTCATTGCTGTCCCCGCAGAGTCTCCGGCTCCAGCTTCGGCTCCCTGCGTGGATGCTCCTGCCCAGGGATTTGCCCTCCTGCGGCCCAGCCTCTGCTGCCCGCCAGAGCTCCCCTCCTTCCCGTCCTCGGTCAGGTGGCAGTGTGGACACTAGCTCCCCGGGAAGGACTCAGACCTCCCTCTCCTGAGACCCCACCTGAGCCATCTCTTTCCCTTCCTGCCCCAGGAGCAGCTAGAACCTTCTAGGGCCTTGCGTGATCCTTGGCTGTGTCTGCAGGCCTCTGCACGGTGGGGTGGGGGGCCAGGGAAGGTGGGTGGCACCTGTTTCTTGGAGAAATGAGCACATGGCCGGACACACCGGCGAGTCTCTGGTTGGGTCTTGTCTGGCCAGACACACCTTTCGGGGCTCAGCTCACCAACATCTCCTGCAGGAGGCGTCCCAGACCCGCTTTTGCGGCTGCAGCCCCTCTGTGTCCCCCTCTGCCCCGTGGGCTTCCTGAGGCTGGGTGGGGGCTGCGCCCGGGCTGGGGTGCCCAGCTGGTGGGCGTGGAGGCCCTGGGGGGAGGGAGGCTGCCCTGGCCTCGCGGAAACCGGAGGACACCGTGTTCCTGCTGGGCAGGGTCCTCGAGGCCTCCCCTGTGTCTCTGTCTTGCCCCCAGGAGGTGAGCCCTTCCCCCCCCAGACCACGCCTCAGGGCGTTTGAGGAGGCGGCCACTCACAGATGTGCGCAGCCAAGAAAAGAAACAGGCCCGGGTTTTTTATGTTTGCACCTTCCTGAAAGAAAACAACAGCATCGAAACGTTAAAAATAAACGATTTTTACTTTAAAAGGGCAAAAACGGCCCAAACACACCCAGAGCTAATGAAAAGATCTTGGCTGGAGGCGCCGGAGGCTTACTCAGAGCTGCCGGAGGACGGGGAGCGTTCCGCCGGGGCGAAGCCGGAGCGCAGGCAGCACAGCAGCCGCCCTTACTGTGTGCGGGGCTGGGCGGAGAGCTGGACAGGCGACCGGCTCTGTGCAGGAAGTGTCGAATGAGCCCGCAGCAGGGTGTCTGTCACGGGAAGGCTCCTGGCGGAGAGGAGGCGTCCACCGCAGCAGACGGGTGGGGGACAGGAAGTCAGGGAAGGCTTCCTGGAGAAGCCACTAAGCTCTGCAGGGCATTCCAAGCAGAGGAACGCCTTGGAGGAGCCAGTCCGGTGTGCGTGTGGGCCCCCCCCCCCCCCCCCGGCTGGCGCAGCGGACAGAGCAGCGCTCGCAGGCCGGGGACCCGGGGCTCAAGTTCCTCTCCATCCCTTAGGAGCTGTGAGCGCAGGCAGGCCGCTAACCTCGCGGCCTGTCTGCTCGTCTACAAAGTATGAGCAGTGGAGGCACGCGTGCGGCCAGGCCCACAGCCCCCGGGAGGCCCCAGGTCAAGAGCAGACTTTGGGGCTGACGTCCGTGCCGCGTGGAGCAGGCTGGCAGGACGTGGCCACGGGGTGGCGCTGCTCGGCAGGGCCTTGGGGACCGTGTTAGCTGGGGAAGACGTTGTCCTGACCCGGCCTGTGAGTTGCTTGTAAGCCGCATCTGCTCAGATTGTCTGCCGTCGCTTTTCACTCTCACTCAATCCCGGGGCGCCTGGGGGCTCAGTCGGTTGGACGTCCGACTTCGGCTCAGGTTGTGATCTCAGGGTTCGTGGGTTCCAGCCCCGCGTCGGGCTCTGTGCTGACAGAGCCTGGAGCCTGCTTCCGATTCTGTGTCTCCCTCTCTCTCTGCCCCTCCCCTGCGCATGCTCTCTCTCTCTCTCAAAAATAAATAAAACATTTAAAAAATTAAAAAAATAAGTAAATGTTAACTCTCATTCAATCCTCAGAAATAAGTGGATGTTCAGAAGTGGGAATTGCTGCTCAGAGAGTCTGAGGTGCTTTCCCAAAGGCACACAGCAGAAGGTCACAGCATCCGCCCTGAGTTTCTCCTTTTGTTTTCTTTCATGTCTGATGTCTCTGCTCAGGGGCGTGGAGACTCAGGTCAGGAGGAGGGGGTGGGACAGAAGACCCAGAGCTTTGAGAGAAGAGAAACTTGGGCCAGGAGCCAAAGTTTGGTGACAAAATCAGAAAGGATCTACATCAGACCTTGGAGGGTAGTGACATTGGCTACATCAGAAGGGCATTTGAGTCCATCCATCCATTCATCTGTCCATCCATCCATCCTTCCATCCATCCTTCATCTCTCCATCTGTTCATCCACCCACCCCTCATCCATCCATCCTCCATCCACCCCTCATCCATCCATCCAACCACCATCCACCATCCACCATCCACCATCCATCCGTCCATCCTTCATCCATTCATCCATCCTTCAATCTATCGTCCATCTGGTGACTATCCTGGCCCCTCACCCTGTGCCGGCCACCAAGGACATAGGAGTGACTCTTCAGGGTCCTGCTGGCCGCCAGGGCAGTGCTTTGAAAGCAGCCACCCCCTTTGACTTTGCCCACTTACCCCCAACCCCCTGGCAGGGCCCTGGGACTCCCGCAGGGGGAGGGACAAGAAGGGCTTGCAGGGGGCCCTGAGGACCAGCGGGGGTGGCAGGTGCGCTCACAGGAAAGATCGGGGCAGCCGAAGCCCCCTGGGGACGGGACCTCGGGAGCTGTTGGGGGGTTACCGAGGTCTGGGCCCAGCTGGGTGGCCCAGAACAGGCGGCCTGGGTGCAGGCCCCGAGCAGCTGAGGTCGAGGGGGAGGGAGGGGCAAGCCTGGGCCTCCCCCACGTCGTTCTCCGCAGCTTGGGGTGGCCTGGCCACCTGTCAGTGTTTCCGAGCCCTGCCTGTCCACCGGCCGAGCATGTCTGCCGGTGAGCTTGGCAGTTAGCCGTCGAGAGAGGCAGACGGCCTTGTGTCTCCAGCCACCTTGCCGGCCTGGGCTTTAGCAGAGTGTGACCTGAACCCCAAGCCAGGTTGCATGGACGCCACGGGCAGGAGGGGTGGGCTCCGGGGCGGTGGGTCGTGAGGGCCTGGGTCACAGCCTCACGCCGTGTGCCCTGCCGTACCCCCTGCCGCCTCCCCGGAAGGTTGGGACTCCGGCCCTGGGGGTGACGAACGATGGTGTGTGCATAACGGATGTGGAGTGGGGTGCCTGCTGCCTGAGCCCCAAAGCTAAGGACGGGGAGCAGGAGAGCCCTGGACCCGTCCAGGCTGGTGGTGTCCATTCCCTCTGCTCTGTTATGTGCCAGGCACCACCCTGAGCACCTCGCAAACACTGGCTCCTCCAGTGCTAGGAGGTGAACCCTGATTATCTGCATTTCATCAGTGGGGAAACTGAGGCATGCAGGGGCTAGGTGACTCCCTCGGGGCCTAGGCCCGCAGGCTGTCCAGGCTCTCTGTCTGTGACCTCTCACCTCTGGGTTCTGTAAGAAATGACTAGAAAGTCCGTAAGAAGAAGGGAGAGTGTCATCCCATTGACAGCGGTGGCCTGGGCGAGGGCGGGGAGGTGTCCTCAGGAGCCTCGGGGACCTTGACGTGCACAATACTCACAAGAGGCCGGGCCCCGGCTTCCTGGCTGGACCCCGGCTGATGTGCCTGTCGGGGAGACATTTCAGGGGAGCGTGACCCAGGGGTGAAGTTAGCACGTGCCCCCTGGAGTGGGGGCCTCTGTGGGGGAGAAGCCGGGGCCGGGCTGCGTGAGTCGCCCGCCTTGGTGCGGTGAGGGGGGCAGAGGACACGCCGACGTCCTCCTCGCGGTGGTCTGGGGCCAGGCGGGCTTCGGTCACAGCCGGGCCAGCACCAGGGGCAGGAAGCCCCCGGCAGGCGGCCGCCAGAGCAGAGCTGAGGGCAGGGGTGCTGGGGGCGGCTGGAAAGTGCGTGAGGAGGGCAGGGCCCAAAGGAACACCAGCCACCCCAGTGTTTCCGCCTGCTCCCTCCTCCACTCTGCTTCCGCCCTAGGGGCGGACACGGGGAGGGGGGTGAGATCTGGCTGCCAGGCCCTCTGGGGGGGTCCCCAAGCCCCAGGGAGCTAAGCAGGGGGTGAGGTTGAGGTTTAGAAAGTGGGCTTGATTTTAAAAGTTGCTGGGAGCGGGTCTTTATTAGCCTACCGGGTGGTCCTAGGATCTCAAACTGACGGGAGGTGGGTCAGCCTGGGATGTCGCCCTGGGAGGGCCGGACAGGCCACCAAACCGCCCCCACTGGAAACTGGCCAGTCACCCTCTGGGCCTCAGTTTCCCCTGCAGGGGAAGGGGTGGCTGGAGCCCCACTTTGGGGAAGTGGGGCCACTACTGTGTCTGGCTGAAAGTCAGGAGCTTGTGGCTCCCCCTCCTCGGGGCTGGCGGCCCCCTTTGGGAGAGGCCGGGGGTCCCTCTGAGCCGCAGTGCACCTGTTCGGAGGCCCAGGGAGCCGAGTGGCCGGGCGTGGCCGGGTCCCGGGTCACCGGAGCCTACGCGGCCACTCGAGACCAAGCTCTGACGGTGCCGCCCTCTCTGGGCTGTGTCACATCAATCTGCTATGGCCCCAAAACAAAGCGCCACGGCCCAGGGGCTTAAACCTCAGAAATGTATTCTCTCCCGGTCCCGGGGCCGCCAGTCGCGGACCCAGGCATGAGCAGGTTGGTTCCTCCGAGACGTCCCTGTCGGCGTGTGGACGCCGCCTCGTCCCGTGTCCTCACGTGGCCATCCCTCTGTGTGCCTGTGTCCCAGTCCCCTCTTCCTATAGGACACGGGTCTGCGTGGCTCAGGGCCCCCCAGTTCCCCGTTACCCCCCCCCCCGCCTGTCTCCAAGCACAGCCGTGGTCTGAAGCACCGGAGCTTAGGGCTGCCGCACGTGAACTTGGAGGAGGGGACACACTTCAGCCCACGGCAGCCCCTCTGCCCAGGGTGGGCTCCCCCGGCCTGGACGCTGTGGGGGCTGTGCCGTCACCCCCTGACCTGGTCGATGAGGTCTCGTCTCTAGGGGGTTGGGGGCACTGTTCACGGAGGGCGTGAGCCTGGAGGGGACTCGCGTGTGGATCCAGAGGGCCCCCCCCCCGGCTCCATATCGCCGTGTGGCCTCTGCTGAGCTGCCGCAAAGGGGATGTGACGAGGGAGGTGCGAGGTTTCAGTCACTGCGTGTGCGTGTGTGTGCATGGGTGTGTGTGGAAGTGTGCGTTTGCACAGGAGTGTGTATATTGCACACGTGTGGAAG
Source organism: Cryptoprocta ferox (assembly GCA_028646485.1). Classification (NCBI taxonomy): domain Eukaryota; kingdom Metazoa; phylum Chordata; class Mammalia; order Carnivora; family Eupleridae; genus Cryptoprocta; species Cryptoprocta ferox. The sequence continues at coordinate 4,586 of JAQQST010001547.1, read as the reverse complement.
TGTGTGCGTATGTGTGCGGGTGTGCGCATGTGTGTGCATGCGTGAGTGTGCACATGCGTGCACGTGTGCGGAAGCGTGCGGGACGTGCGGGCGCCGATGAGCGCCCACTAGACGGTAGCCGTGTTGTTCGCGGTGCACCGTGGGGGCCGCAGGAACGTCGCTAACTGCACCCCGTGCCACCTGCCCGGCTGTGGGGCCGCCTCCCACCTGCGGGCATCTCTGCCTCAGGGCCTTGGCACGTCCTGCCGGGCACACGGGGTCCCCCTCCGTCTCTGCCTGCCGGCCGCCTTCTCAGCCGCGTGGCCCCCACCCCAGCGCCCCCTCCCCGCCCCTGCTTCCCCTCCTCTCTGCCCACAATGGTATCTGTCCCACCGGCCTTGCTTCTCTAGTTCTGTCTCCCGCCCACCCCAGGCTCCCGGGACGCCAGCCGCGCTCACGGGCCCCTGAAAGTGTCTGTAGAAGGAAGGAGTAAACACGTTATGGAGAGTGGACGGCGGGGGGGGGGGTGCTGCCGGGAAGCTGAGGGGAGCTGGAAACCCAGGGTTCCCCACCCCAAGGTGACTCCTTGAGGGACGGACGTCCGAGGCCGCACGCCAGCACTTCCAGAGCGAAGGAGGCACCTGTGGAAGTTTCCAGAGCCTGGGCACCGAGGGACGGGGCTGCTGGGCAGGGAGGGCACGGCCAGGCCCCGCCAGCAGGTCCCGGGCCTGGTCCCAAAGGCGGTGGGGGAGCCACCGAGGGTGACAGGCAGCAGGGGGGGTCAGGCCTCACTGGGAGAAGGTGGCTGCTGGGGGCGGGAGGGGGTGGCCCCGAGGGGCCAAGCGGGCGGGTGGGGAGGCGGTGGCGGAGGCCATCTGACCGCGCTGGACACAGAGAAGCCAAGAGGGCCCCTTCCATCTGTGCGGACACCGGGCCAGGCCGCGCCCAGGCCCCACCCCCACGCCCACACCCCTCGCCCCCATGCCCCCCTAGGCCACGCCCACGCCCTCCCCCAGCACCCATGCCCCCTGGGCCAGGCCCGAGCCCACTCCCCGCTCCCATCTCTGTGGGGTAGTCGTGGGTAGAGGGGCCAAGAGCTCAGCGTGGCATCCCCCACCCCCCCCGCGTGTGTGATTATGTCAGTGTGCGCACACGTGTGTGTACGTGAGTGTGTGCATTGTGTGTGTATACGTGTGTGGGAGTGTGTTCAATTGTGGATACTTGTGTGTGGGTGCACATATGTGTGAGCATGCGTGTAAGTATCTGCATACATGCGTGCGTGTGACTGAGTGTGAAGGCACATGCGTGTGCGTGTGTGACTGTGCATGCCCACACAAGTGTGTGATCGGCGCGGGGCAGGCAGGGGCAGGAGGCAGGGGCAGGGAGAGGAGAGCCGCCCATGTCCCTGCCGTACTGATAGATCAGACAGGTAGTGAGCTCACTGCCTAGGGAGGGATGTAACCCATCCTTGTGGCTCCTCCTCCAGGAGGTGGGTGGGGCATCCTGCGGGGTGGGCTTCTGGCTTCTGAAAAGCCCCCGACGGCCTGCTGCCTCCACCCGGCCCTCCTCTGCCCCCCCTATTTTGTGCGGTGCAGGGCCTCGTCCTGCGGCCCCGATGCAGTAAGAGCCCCTGAGCAGGGCCAGTTTTGGGGGACGGCCAGGCACCCCCTGTTTCCCTGACGCTGCCCTCTGTGCGGACGGCCAAGCTGGGCTGGAGCAGGGGGCAGGCCCTTTCTCTCTCACTGGTCCCCCTTTTTGGGGCAGGTAGGGGTGCACCCCAGGCCTCTAGTGCAGCCCAAACTGAAGCTCTCAGGTCGCGATGAGGGGAGCAGGGGGTCCCACGGGAGGGGGCTGGGGTCCGAGACCAAGGCTGGGCAGAGGGGCACGCGGGGACAGTGCCTTCCTCGCAGACACCCGGCGGGAGCCCCCATCGGAACCAGGGCCTGCGTGATCTGGGGAGGACGGGGAGTGGCTCGCAGGAGGAGAGACCGGGCATTTCGGGGACCTGCCTCGTTCTCTGCGGGGAGGGGCAGCGGAGCAGCTCGGCGGGCGAGCTCAGGGACACAGGGACTGCAGTCGTGCAGATGCCCGCCGACCCGGGAGCCGCGGGACCACCCCGCGTGCCGGCTGCCAGCAGGCAGAACGCAGAGCGGGGCCTGGGGAGGACTCGGCCCACCCTGCCCGCGCCACCAATAGCTCTCCTCGTGGCTGAGTTTATTTAAAGGGACGTGGGCTGGCGGCCATTGGCTGGGGGAGCGGTTTTGGGCTAGGGGTCCCGGAGGGGTCCCACGCAGGCGATCGGGCCATGTGGTGGGTCCAGGGTGGGCAGGAGGGATGCCAGCCTGGCTCCTGACACGGGGGGGTTTGTTTTTCCTCCCGTGGACCCTGCAGCTTGATGAACCTGGGGCACCGCGGAGAAGCAGGTGTTCGCAGCGGACGCTGGGGAGCCGTTGGGGTGTCGGGGCCTGGAGGACGTTCGTCCTGCCCTGCCCTCCAGGGACCCACAGGCAGCGGCCCCCTGCTATGCCAGCCAGGTCGGGGCAGTGGAGTAAGGGGACAGCGGCCAGTAGGTTTCCATGGTGATCAGCCGTTTCTTTCCTCCTCAGGGGAGGTGAGCAGGGGCCAAGTTCCTCGGGGCCAGGGGGACAGTCTCCAGGTTCCCTGGAGGGCCAGGCGCCTGAGTGAGGAGGGGGCGACAGGCAGCCGGTGCAGGAGTCCTGGGATCTGGGGGACCAGTGAGGTGGGACCATGGGCGGGTGTCATTGTCCCAGTCCCCTTGGGGTGGGATGGCTCTGTAGAGAGTCACACTCACACACCAGACACGCACCACACATGGCCACGCACAACGCACATACAGAACACACACCACACGTGTTACATGCCACACACGGTCCCAACCGCGGTTGCAGCTAGGCCGCCGGGCTGTCCACCCCATGGCCCCTAGTCCCTGCACCCCCGTCTCACAGCCAGACCCTGGGGATCACCCCTGAGCACGGCTGCCCCCATTGTGGCCCCCAGCAGTCTCCAGGGCCAGAGGGCTCGGCCTCTAAACTGCTCTGTCCTCTCACCCTCCGGAACCAGGTGGCGGTCACCTGTCCCTGGGAAGGTGGCCTGTAGCAATCCCCCCCCCCCCGCCCCGTGGCCCTTGTCCCATGTGGTTTGCTGATGGCTCCCCGGACCACGTCCGAGTTTCTCAGGCCGCTGCAGCAGATGGCGTTTGTGGCTGCCTTTCTTCACGCTGCTCTGAGCCCCAGCTCTCTGCCGTGAGACTGTTCTCCCACGGAAGGAGGCGTGCACATCCGGGGTCTTGGTGGCGCATGGCCACGTGGCCGGCGTCGGCCACGGGCAGGAGAGTGTGCCGGTTCTGGGCCTGCACCTTCACAGTCAGCAAGGCTTTCTGTTCTTCCTCCTGCGCCCGTGCCGTCACGGTGCTACGTCACGTGTCCCAGCCGGGCTGCTGGTCCCCGAAGGATGAGAAACGTGTGGAGCAGACCCCACACGAGTGGTGGCAGAGGGCCCAGGCGGGTCAGCCCCCATCTAGGCTGACTTTGCCCACGGTGGACATTTGTAGATCTTTGTTATGCAGCTAGAGCTGACTGATACAAGGCGCTGCGGGACCTCAGGCCCACCCCCAGCTTCACATCCCCCGGGCAGCCTGCACATCAGGGGCACTGCTCTGGTGCCCGCGGCCACCACGTGTCCAGAGATGTTCAGTGACTGCCTCCTGCTCCATCTCTTCCGGAAGCCTCGAGTGGCCCCTCCCTGTGACGCGGGGTTGGAAACCAAGCCTCCGCCCGGTGCCGCCGCTGTCCAGGCAGGTGCTGGTGTGGGAGGGACCGGCGAGGGGCCTCTGGGATCGTTCCTGCCTCACCGGCCTGCGGCTGAGGGACTCACTGCGAGGAGTCGGGAGGAAAACGGAGCAGGAGCTCCGAGAAGGCCCTCTGGTCCCAGGCTTCGGCGCCGGGCCTGGCCGGGTGGCCGCTGCTGCCGTCTGCTGCCTGGGTCACGACCCAGGCCCCGGGGGGCCGGCCGGGGCTGTCGGCAGAGCCTGCTGGCTTCACACTCTCTCAGCTGGAAACGGGGCTGCTGTTGAGAAACCGCGAGAACAGGAAGCACGGCTCTTACACCCCTGTGATCCGAAGGTCGTAAGTAAGCGTCAGCTCTGGCTCCTCTGCTCCTGACGGTCTCCTCTGAAACAGGGTTTTCTGTTCCAAACGGCAGACGACCAGCTGGTTTTGAATCACTGCTGAGGGCAGCGACGGTGGCCCAGCCCTGAAATGTACCAGCCGTGCCCCTGGGCGCCGGGAGATCACACGGGCACAGGCTGTGGGATTTCTTTGTGAGGAGGAGGGGCTGGGCTCTAGGTTTTCTCCAGTCGACCTGAAAGCATGGTCTCAGGTGGTCCCAGGTGGTCAGCAAAGCCTCACGTGGAGGGACCCCAATCTGGGGGGCGGGGCACAGGAGGGACCCTAATCTGGGGGTCTGGGCTCAGGAGGGACCCTAATCTGGGGGTCTGGGCTCAGGAGGGACCCTAATCTGGGGGTCTGGGCTCAGGAGGGACCCTAATCTGGGGGTCTGGGCTCAGGAGGGACCCTAATCTGGGGGGC
>JAQQST010001546.1:0-12333 GCA_028646485.1 Cryptoprocta ferox | reverse complement strand
AATAAACTATTGGGAGCTCATCAAGATAAAAAGCTTCTGCACTGCAAAGGAAACAATCAACAAAACTAATATAGGCAACCGACGGAAGGGGAAAAGATAGTTGCAAATGACATATTGGATAAAGGGCTAGTACCCAAAATCTACAAAGAACTCACCAAACTCCACACCCAAAAAACGAATAATCCAGTGAAGAAATGGGCAGAAGACATAAATAGATACTTCTCCAAAGAGGACGTCAAGATGGCCAACAAACACATGAAACGATGCTCAGCATCACTCATCATCAGGGAAATACAAATCAAAACCACACTGAGATACCATCTCACGCTGGTCAGAGTGGCTAAAATGAACAAATCAAGAGACTACAGATGCTGGTGAGGATGTGGAGAAACAGGCACGCTCCTACACTGCTGGTGGGAATGTAAAGTGGTAGAGCCACTCTGGAAAACAGTGTGGAGGTTCCTCAAAAAACTATCAATAGAACTCCCCTATGACCCGGCAATAGCACTGCTGGGGATTTACCCAAGGGATACAGAAGTGCTGATGCATAGGGGCACATGTACCCCAATGTTCATAGCGGCACTTTCAACGACAGTCAAATCATGGAAAGAGCCTAAAAGTCCATCAACTGATGAACGGATCAAGAAGATGGGGTTTATATATACAATGGAATACTACATGGCCATGAGAAAGAATGAAATCTGGCCATTCGTGGCAATGTGGATGGACCTCGAGGGTGTCATGCTAAGCGAAATAAGTCAGGCGGAGAAGGACAGATACCATATGTTTTCACTCATAGGTCTAAGAGAAGAAACCTAACAGAGGACCATGGGGAGGGGAAGGAGGAAAAAGAGGGAGAGGAAGGGAGACAAAGTACGAGAGACTCTTGAATACTGAAAACAAACTGAGGGCTGAAAGGGGAGGGGGAAAAGGGAAGGGGGTGATGCTCATGGTGGAGGGTACTTGTGGGGAAGAGCATTGGGTGTTATATGGAAACCAACTTGACAATAAACTATAATTTAAAAAAAAAATAAAGAAGTCAAAGGCAGTCTTGAATAATCTGAACGCTTCTGCCAGATGGTCTAATGTCACTTTATTTTCCGGCACTTCTTCTTTGTCTTGCTCCTCATGATCTGACACTGTTTTGGAAGCACTTATCTCCATCAAGTCATATTCTGTTAATTTCTCTGGAGTGGTGTCTATTAGCTCTTGGGCCTCTCCAAGATCTACATCTTGAAACCCTTCACATCCCGTCTTTCCTCCCATATCCACATTCTCTTTCATTATTTCCTTAATTAGCTCTATCATAAATCCTGTGAAGTTATGCACAACATCTGGATAGTTTCCTTCAGGAGGAATTTATGGTTTCAGGCTTGATGGCTTCCACAGCTTTTTCTGTACCAATGATGGCATTTTCAATGGTATAATTCTTCCAGACTTTCATGATGTTCTATCAGGGTTCTCTTCCATAGTGTTGACAATTCTTTACATAGAGTACTGTGTAATAACCTTTAAAGGTCAATATGATCCCCTTATACACAGGCTAAATTAGACATGTAATATTTGGGGACAAAGAGACTACGTCAACACCTTCTGTAGCTGATTTCAAGGGGTTCTGAATCACCAGGGGCACTGTCCAACATCAAAAGTATTTTAAAAAAAGCAGTGTCTTACTAGCAAGATACTTCCTGACTTCAGTGACAAAGCATTGATGGAACCAATTCAGAATAAGAGTTCTTGTTATCCAGACATTCTTGGATAACAACCAAAAGACTGGCAGCTGGTGTTTATCTTTTCCCTCAAGGCCTGGGGGTTGGCAGCTTTATAGATAAGGGCACTCCTGATCATAAACCGAACTGCATTTTCATACAACAGTAGAATTAGCCTATCTCTTCCTGTCTTAAATCCTGGTGCTCACTTCTCTACCTTACTAACAAATGTCCTTTGTGACTTTTTTTTTCCAGAATAACACACTTTCACTTTTGTCTTCATTAAAAGCCTGTTCAGGAAGATATCCTCAAATGATTTTCTAAATGGCGTCTGGGAACTTTTCTGATGCCTCTTGGTTGGAAGAAGCTGCTTCTCCTGTTATCCTGTTATTCTGATGCTGACGGTGGAGCCTGCTTGGGATCTCTCTCTCTCTCTCTCTCTCTCTCTCTGCCCCCCTTCCCTGTTAACACTCTTTCTCTCTCTCTCTCTCTAAAAATAAATAATAAAAAAATAAAAATAAAAATATGTGAGAACTGCAAGAGACCACTTTTTTTAAATTTTTTAAATGTTTTTTATTTATTTTTGAGAGAGACAGAGATAGTGTGAGCAGGGGAGGGTCAGAGAGAGAGGGAGACACAGAATCTGAAGACAGGCTCCAGGCTTTGAGCTAGCTGTCAGCACAAAGCCCGACGCGAGGCTCAAACCCACGAACCATGAGATCATGACCTGAGTCAAAGTCAGACTCTCAACCGACTGAGCCACCCAGGCGCCCCAAGAGACCACTTTTTAGTGCGATAAGCAATTTATTGGAGATATGAACGGCTCTGTAGATGATTAGCATTACATGGTGCTTTAAGTGGAAACTCACAATACTTGAGATCACTGCCATAGCAATGAGGTGGTGATGAAATTATTACAGTAGTACAGTATGTAGAAGTTATGTGCAGTTATAATTTAATACTGAAACTTTATGTTTCACTATATTTCTCTCAACTGCAAATATTGCCATGTACAGTGTATGTATAAATATTGATAAGTTTTAACTAAAAAGTTAATAGATTTGTGTATACTTACGGTAGTAGATGATGAAAGAAACTATTGTCTATATATTTTATGTACTTGTGAAACACCTTTTTATTTAATATTTATTCATCTTTGAGAGTTAGAGAGACAGATGATGAGCGGGAGACGGGCAGAAAGAGTGGGAGACAGAATCAGAAGCAGGCTCCGGGCTCTGAGCTGCCAACACAAAGCCTGACATGGGGCTCGAACTCACAGACTGTGAGATCATGACCTGAGCTGAAGTTGGATGCTCAATGAACTGAGCAGCCACCCAGGCACCCCACACCTAACTTTTTCTTAAAATTTTTCAATATTTCTAAGCTACACAGTTGGTAACTTTTTCCAAATTGTAACAAATGTCCAAAATATTTCAAAATATTCACTGAAAAAAAGCTAAATATAAGTGAACCTGCACAGGGACACCTAGGTAGTTCAGCTGGTTGAGTGTCTGACTCTTGATTTCAACTCAGATCATGATCCTAGGATCATGGGATCAAGCCCCATGTCGGGCTCCATGCTGAGCAGGGAACCTGTTTAGGATTCTCTCTCTTTCCTCCCCTTTGCTCCTCTCCACAACTCATTCTCTCTCTCTCTCTCTGTCTCTCTCCCTCAATAAACTTTTAAATATAAATAAAATTAAATTTAAATTAATTTAATTAAAAAAAACAAACCCACACAATTTAAACACCTGTTGTTCAAGGGTCAACTGTATATGTATATACTATTATCACTAGGTAATAAATATTTCAAGATACAAAATCTACTTAAGGTAAGGTATTCTACATTAGGTGGGCATATGAGCCACATGAGAGGTCATTAAAATATTCATTCCTGAATTTCATTCTGGGAGATTCTGATTCAATAGGTTTTAGATGAAGGTCAGAAGTAACCATTTTAAATAAGCTTACTAAGTGATTCTGGTGTAGATAGTACAAGACCACACTTGCAAAAACACTGCTATAAGACCTCTAGTTCTCAAATTGTGATTCATAAACACCCACATGTTTGCAAAAGGCAGAAGGTACCCTAATCTCTCCTCTGACCAGAATGTGTTTCTAGTATGAAAAAAAAAAAAAAAGGCAAGGAGAAGTGTTATAAGACAAATCTACTATAGAACAACGCTTCTTTTAGGAGCCTTCAGAAGTACATGACCAACATGTGAGTGCCACAAAATTTTCAGTATCATTTACTGTTCTTCTGCTATTTATCTGACATTGATACCAAATTAACACATAATTAATTCTGATCCAAATTCAACCAAATTAGAAAGTCAGCCAAATGATATCCCACAAGTACAAAAATTTTATTTTTAGGACAACTGCATCAGCTTGCCTGGCTTGCTGGAATCTAGCCAAAAGCTATGTTGCACAATTAAGGGTAATAATAACATGGGAAAGTAATATGGAAGGATCAAAATGAGGTCTTAGAACATGTTCAGTCCATCTCAAATTCATTAAATTGGATTTAATCATCAGATTTTCCACATAGATAAAATATAAGAAGGCCAATGACATTTAGGATTTTACTGAGACATGTTAAGCTTTAATTTATTTGGTTCATGCTACCAAAAAAAGTATACATTGACCTTATTATAAGTCAATGTGTTATCTCTGTTAACTTTTTTAATGTTTATATATTTTTGAGAGAGAGAGAGAGAAAGAGAGAGAGCGCGAGCGAGCACGAGCAGGGAAGGAGCAGAGAGAGAGGGAACCACAGAATCTGAAGCAGGCTCCAGGCTCCAATCAGCACAGAGCCCAAGGCGGGGCTCAAATTCAACAACCACAGGACCATGGGCTCAAATTCAACAGCGGATGTTGGATGCTTAACGGATTGAGTCACCCAAGTGCCCTTTTGTTACCTCTTTTAAAAGGGGGGGGGGAGGAAGAGGGGGGGAGGAGGAGGAAAAGAGAAAGGAAAAAGAAAAAGAACTGAAACCATCTTCCCCACTCCTCCCAAATTAATACATTTCCTTCTTTCTGGACCAATAAAACTATGGCCATCACTTTTGTGCTAGTCCTTTGTATATTTGCAGATTCAGAAAACAGCTATTATGTCTGATTTTAGTATCACAATAGTGTCAAAAAACAGAACACCAGCCAAGAAATCCCTCCTGAAAAATCTCATAATCTAAAAAAAGTATATTGGATTTGTTTGGGTTATTTTATTTAGGCTTTATGAAGAAAAAAGATTTCTGAAGTAATTTAGTTTAATTCTCCATTTAAAAATAAAAAACATAAATAAGCGCCTTGTCCAAAATCATCCCAGATAACACTGCATCAAGGCACAGAAATCACATCTCTTGGCTTTTATTCCAGTATTTTACTTCAACATGATGCTTTTGTTAGATAAAATGTAGAACAGATACAAAATTTAAGAGATAATACCGGGCTTATTTTTTAACCTTTCATAAACTGTCTATAACAAAATAAACGAAGTAGTTATTATTGTTATATGTATATGTTAATGATTACTATTATTATAGAGAGTAATTGCCAAACTGGCTACAAAAACATGCTAGCATTCTGTGAATAGAAAGCCATATGGACTAAGAAGACATAAGCTAAGAAGAAGAAAAGAAAAATATTAGGACTGGTAAAGAAAACTCTCACACTTGTTTAATATTCAAAATCTTTTATGATGATCCTTCATACAGCAATGAAGCAAAAGTCATTAGAAAATACTGAACTCATTATTTGTTTCACTGACTATGAAAGCTATCTATTTCAACATGGGTATGTTGTCTGATTAATCAATAAAATTAGATAAGGTAAGGAATCATAAGAATAATAAATTACATGGTTTATTTTACCTTAAAACATATAAATGAATATCTTTTAACCAATCTTTTGATATGGAACTAAGGCTTTGTTCTGAGTATGGGTCTTCTGTTTAGAGGTAGCATCATGTTTCTTTCATTAGCCACATCACTAAATAATTATCTACAAATTCTTACGAAACAATCATTAGAATAGATTTCTGATTTTAGCTCATATATAATCTAATCATATCTAATTTAAAAACAATATTTAGTAACTCAACTTTATAATCTTCCCAAAGTTTATATAAAGAAACAGAAATGAATTTTTGACTTACTTAAAAAAATTAACATTTAACTCAGCATTTACAGTAAAAAGATCTACTGGTATAAAGTGGTTTTGGATAAAAACAACTGATTCTTAGAAGTATAAATGTCAACTGCTGGAAAGTATTCTAGAGAGTAGCCTAGCATTCTAATGGCAAATGTTTAGTATACAGTTCATCCTTGAACAACATGGGTTTAACCTATGAGGGTCTACTTAAATAAGGATTTTTTATTTACAGTACTGTAAGTGTATTTTCTCTTCCTAGTTTTTTCCCCTGTTTGTAGATTTTATTCCCACAAGAGAGCCAGGGGTGAGGGGGGCACCAAGCCACCTGGCAAGGTAAGGGAACTTCCTCTGGCAGGAAGCACAGGGTAGTTTTCAGGCAACTCCTTGGGGTTGCCAGGTGGAACACTCCAGGCAGTGGTGTTGGTGGGATATGTTGGGGGGTGCACATTTGTGGAGCTAGAGGTATGAGGGCAATTCCTTCTCTATTACCAGGGGCTCTTCCATGATACCATACCACTTCAAAACAGCTGTTCTTGTCAATGAAGAGAACTTGGTGAAGTTCCACTTGGTGGCACTTTCTAGGATTCCTCTACCCTTAGGCTGGACTTTCATACACTTCCATAGCAGGTGGCCATTTTCTCCATTCACACACATGTTGCACATACCAAGTTCGATGTTATACCCAGTAGCAAATTCATGGTCTCTGCATTACTCTCTGGTTTTTGCCTCCTGACCTACTTGCAAGGGAAGACAAGGATCTATAAACATCACTTACAATATAGGGTGTGCAGGTCAACCAGCTGAGTATAATTTACATCTGTGTTTTGACTCATTGTGAGGCTACATTGGTGATGATACCCATGAAGTCCCGGTGCTTGTTCAGGTTAATTATGCTCCCCTTAATGTCCTTGGCTGACAACTCATGGATGGAATGAACACAGTCCCAGACTTCCCAGGATGTGCATATGATACTGGCTGGTGATGGCTAGGGTCCTGCATAGCAGCTCTGCAACCCTTCTTTATAATTTTCTTAATAACATTTTCATTTCTATAGCTTACTTTGTGGTAAGAATACAGCATATAATACACATAACATACAAAATACATGTTAATCAACTATGTTATCATTAAGGTTTCTGATTAACAGTAGGCTATTAGTAAATTTAGGTGAGTCAAAAGTTATATGCAAATTTTCAATTGAATGGGTTGGTTCTACTAACTCCCATGTTGTTCAAGGGTCTACTGTATTATAAACATATGTCACTGTGTTTTACATAAGCAATTGAGAAGATAAGTTAAGCTAGTGAATTGGTTAAGGGAAAGTCAATTAAATGTGGATGTATTATATTTTGTATTATTTATATTTTGGCATTTATTTCTTCCATTTTATTATCATGGCTTTATACCTTTCCACACAACGTTTTTAAGATCAGGAACAATTTTTTTCAGACTCCAAAGCCTACAAATATGCCTGTGAACAAGAGGAGCTTTACATATGTTTACTACAAGAATGAAAGAGGTGAGCTCTCTCAATAACTCATCATTTTGTCTAAATTTCTCACAAATTTTCCTTTACAAAAAAGCAGTTAGAATACCCATATCTTGTTATATGAAATAGAACTGTCCTGATATTAAGAAATTCCTTAAGTCAGAAATGTGGGGCATTACATTCTGAATAGTAGATATAATAAAGTACAGTGAAGAAGTGATAGTAAGGAAAATGGCCCTTGGAAACAGGGGTAACTACTGCAGGCCACGACGAATGTTCTTAGCCAAAGTCACCAAATTCCAAAATCATCATTTCACTTAAATTTTACCATATTAGAATTCAGAAAGTCATCAGTAATACATTACATTTCACAAATCTAAAATGACCTTTAAATCTATAGCTTAATAATAATTTATTTCAAGTTCAATATTTGCCTTATCAATTCTACATCTAAAACACTGATTTAGGGAAAAAAACATGATTAATGGGGCTTCCCAGGGACTGGTATGATACTGGCAAAAAAACCAGACACACATATCTTTGAAACAAAATAGAAAACCTAGAAATGAACCCACATCTATATGGTCAATTAATGTTCAACAAAGAAGGAGGCAAGATGGCAGAGAAATAGGAAGTTCCATACTTTGTACCCGCATCTCTTAAAAAAAGAAGGGCTGAAGCCACAGGGCACTTAACCTCAAGAGTCTGGGAGGAAAAGAGGCAGAGTCCACTAAGAAGACAGCCTTATAGGTGTATGATTCTGAACTGGGGAAGATAAAAACGGGCTGGGACATGGAGGCTCAGAGGGAAGGGTGCCCCCTCTGTGGAGAGGCAAGGGGAAGAGAAAGAGTGGCAGAAACTGCTCGTAGAACTGTCCCTGGAGAAGAGAAAAAACCTCGGCCAGGGAAGGAGAGGGATCCTATAAACCCATCTCTAACCGAAGGGTGTTCTTAGAGAGATCCTATCTCTAACTGTGGAGCTTTCTTTGGGCCAGGTGCCCTGGTCCCAGTCAGCATCAGGAGGAACCGCTCCCCTACTCCCCCTACTCAATCCCCCAGCTAGGAAGCACCCCAGCCTGTGGGATTACATTTTGGGCAGTATCATTAAAGCATGGGGACTAAGATCTGGAAACGAGGTGGGACACAGGACATAGAACACGGCCCACCTTGGCTATGCCCGTGGCACAGGGAGATTGAACCCAAAAGAGTGATTTGCAATGCCTGGTTCGAGAAGCGACTGGGAGGGCCGCCATTTTTCTCCCGACTACCACCAAGACGGGGCCTCAGGGGGCGGTCCATGGGACCCACAGTGGAGGCCAGAAATGCCTACACCAAACCATGCCCCATTGTGCTGGAGAGGATTTTTGTTTGTTTGTTTGTTTGTTTTTGCCAGAGCCCAGGACAAGACCAGCATTGAAACACTGTCATCATTACCTATAGATCAATTGTTGCTATTCAGATAAATTCTCCCTTATCTCATTCTTATCTCTCCCCTCCACAGGACTGGGTATTCTGGTTATAGGTTTGCTTAAACAGTCACATTTAATCCATTCTCTTGATACATATTCTACACCTCCATTATTACCTTCCTTTCTCTCTCTCTCTCTCTCTCTCTCTCTCTCTCTCTCTCTCTGGAATGATCAGACTATATAGTTTCTCTGGGTATCATTATCTTAATTTCTTTCTCCTCACCTTCTACCATATTCTCCTTTTTCTCTCTCGGAATTAAACATTTTAATCTCTCTGCCTGGTCTCAATTTCTCTTTCTCTCCACCCCTGTCATTTCTCTCTTTGTATATGCTCTTCCATCAGTACTGCCTCCACCCTGCTCTTTATTTGTAGCTGGGATCTCTGGTTTGATGCTTTTAAACTGCCCTTTGTCTTTTGTTGTTTTTGTTTTCCTTTCGGTTTGCTTGTTTGTTTGACTTGTCTGTGCATTTGCATGCTTTTGTTCCCTGTTTGTCTGTCTGTCCATTTTCCTTTCCAGGGCTACCTCAAGAAACAAGCCAAAGTACACATGGAGGAGAGTCCCAAATATCGCTAAAAGTAGGGAAATAAAATAACCAAAGGCACAACAAGAGAGACCAAGGGACACCATTAAAAGAACACTTCCTGAATGGACAAGCCATGGACAGTCAATGAGCCTCCTTTAATATAGCAGAATTTGCAGGTGAAGAGCGCATAACAAGTTTTTAAAACTTACAAGAGACCGAAAGCTATCCAAAATGACAAAATGGAAGAACTCTCCTCTAAAGAAATTCCAGGAAGAAGTGACAGCTAAAGAATTGGTCAAAACAGATATAAGCAACATAACTAACCAATAATTTAGAATAAAAGTCATGAAATTAATTGCTGGGCTTCAAAAACCCATGGAAGACACCAGAGAAGCTATTGCTACAAAGATGATGGACTTTAAAACTAACTGTGATGAATATGCAGCCAAGAATCCATTATCCAGCGAAGCCAGTCATTCAGAATAAATGGAGAGAGAAAGGTTTTCTCAAACAAACAAAAATTGAAAGAATTCATCACCACTAAACCAGACCTACAAGAAATCCTAAGGGGGACTCTATGAGGGAAATGTTGCAAGGAACACAAGGTACCAGAGACACCACTACAAGCATGAATCCTACAGAGAACACAATGACTCTAAATCCATATTTTCCAATAATAACACTGAATGTAAATGGACTAAATGTTCCAATCAAAAGACATAGGGTAGCAGAATGGATATAAAAACAAAATCCATCTATTTGTTGTCTACAAGAGACTCATTTTACCCCTGAGGACACCTTCAGATTGAAAGTAAGGGGATGGAGAAATAGTTTTCATGCTAATGGAAGTCAAAAGAAAGCTGTAGTAGCCATACTTATATCGGACAAATAGGACTATCAAGTAAAGGTAGTAACAAGAGATGAAGAAGGGTATTGTATAATAATTACAGGATCTATCCATCAGGAAGAGCTAACAATTATAAGCGTCTACACACTGAATTTGGAAGTACCCAAATACATAAAACAATTAATCAGAAACAGAAACAATCTATTGATAAGAATGTGCTAATAGCAGGGGACATTAATAATCCACTTACAGCAATGGATAGATCAACTAGACAGAAAATCACTAAAGAAACAATGGACCTGAACAACACATTGGAACAGATGGATTTCACAGATATATTAAGAACTCTACATCCTGAGGCTATGGAATTCACTTTCTTCTCGAGTGCACATGGCACATTCTCGAAGATAGATCACATACTGGGTCATAAAGCAGCCCTCGAAAAATATAAAAGAATTGAGATCATAGCATGCATACTTTCAGATCACAATGCTATGAAACTTGAAATCAATCACAGGAAAAAGCCTGGAAAACCTCCAAAAATAAGGAGGTTAAAGACTACCCTACTAAAAAATGAATGGGCCAATCAGGCAATTGAAGAAGAAATTTAAAAAAATATGGAAACAAATGAAACTGAAAATACAACAATCCAAATT
This sequence comes from Cryptoprocta ferox, assembly GCA_028646485.1. Lineage (NCBI taxonomy): Eukaryota > Metazoa > Chordata > Mammalia > Carnivora > Eupleridae > Cryptoprocta > Cryptoprocta ferox. The sequence continues at coordinate 1,487 of JAQQST010001546.1, read as the reverse complement.
CTTTGGGATGTAGCAAAGCCAGTCCTAAGAGGAAAGTACATTGTAATCCAGTCTTATTTCAAGAAACTGAAAAAACATATATATAAAATCTAACAGCACACCTAAAGGAACTAGAAGGGGGGAAGCAACCTAAAGGGACTAGAAGGGGAGCAGCAAGAGCCCCCCAAACCCAGAAGAAGAGAAATAATAAAGATCAGGGAAGAAATAAACAATATAGAATCAAAAAAAACAGTTGAACAGACCAATGAAATCAAGAGTTGGTATTTTGAAAAAAATAAAAAAATGGATAAACCTCTAGCCAGGCTTCTCAAAAAGAAAAGACAGAGCACCCAAATAGACAAGATCATGAATGAAAATGGAATTATTACACACGATCCCTGAGAAATACAAGCACTTATCAGGGAATACTATGAGAAATTACATGCCAACAAACTGGACAACCTAGAAGAAATAGAAAAATTCCTAAACACACATGCACTACCAAAATTCAAACGGGAAGAGATAGAAAATCTGAACAAACCAATAACTAGTGAAGAAATTGAATCAGTTATCAAAAATCTCCCAACAAATAAGAGCCCTAGCCCAGATGCCTTTCCTGGGGAATTCTACCAGAAATTCAAACCATTCTTCTCAAGCTATTCCAGAAAATAGAAATGTAAGGAAAACTTCTGGACTCATTCTACAAAGCCAGCATCACTTTTTTCCCAAACCAGACAGAGACCCAGCAAAAAAAGAGAACTACAAGCCAATATCCTTCATGAATATGGATGCAAAAATCCTCAACAGGATACTGGCATATCGAGTTCAACAGCATATAAAAAGAATTATCCACCATGATCAAGTGGGATTCATTCCTGGGTTACCGGGCTCGTTCATTATTCGCAAATCAATCATTGTGATACATCACATTAACAAAAGAAAAGATAAAAACCATATGATCCTGTCGATAGATGCAGAAAAAGCATTTGACAAAATATCACATCCTTTCTTAATAAAAACCCTCGAGAAAGTCGGGATAGAAGGAACTTACTTAGACATCATAAAAGCCATTTATGAAAAGCCCACAGCTAATATCATCCTCAATGGGGAAAAACTGAGAGCTTTCCCCCTGAGATCAGGAACACAACAGGGATGTCCACTCTCACCACTGTTGTTTAACATAGTGCTGGAGGTCCTACCATCAGCAATCAGACAACAAAAGCAAATAAAAGGCATCCGAATTGGCAAAGATGAAGTCAAACTTTCACTTTTCGAAGATGACATGATACTCTTATGTGGAAAACCCGACCGACTCCACCAGAAGCCTACTAGAACTGATCCATGAATTCAGCAAAGCCGCAGGGTACAAAATCAACATACAGAAATCGGTTGCATTTTTATACACCAATAATGAAGCAACAGAAAGAGAACTGATCCATGAATTCAGCAAAGCCGCAGGGTACAAAAATCAACATACAGAAATCGGTTGCATTTTTATACACCAATAA
>JAQQST010001545.1:0-12335 GCA_028646485.1 Cryptoprocta ferox | reverse complement strand
GAGCCGTCGCCACTACCGCTGCCGCTGCCGCTTTTCAAGGCGCCTTTCTTGGCGCCGCTGCCACTTTTCACATCGCTGCCGCTCCCGGTGCAGCGTGAAGTGGATGCCGCTGCCGCTGCGCCCAAGGAAGAACTCGCCGGCCAGATGGGACGGATTTCTCTCCCGGCGCTCGGCAGATATATATGGGGAGACAGGCGAGTGTTTCCTCCCTTAGCGATGGTTCTAGGTGCGTTTTCCGTCTCTCTTTCTCTTCCCCTGGTCTCTCCGGGGCACAGCGCGCTCTCCCTGTGTTGGGCTCGGGGGCTACTTCCCCTGCATCACTGGGACCCGCCCGTCCCCTAATTTCCCAGATCACAGTCTCTCACTCAGGCATCTTTGGGGCTGTCGTCTTTCTGGCGTCTGTTTCTTCTTTCCCCCACTTGCAAATCCAAGTTTTATCCCTTCAGTCCTTCTCAGTTCAATCCATACGGGCGTGCGCGGATTACAGAGCTCCCTGCTTCTCCGCCATCTTGCCCGCTCTCCAGACCTTCATTTTTAGATAATACTCTCCATTGAAGAAAATGGAGAAATGATGGTTTAGAGGCCGGGTCAAGGAAAATACAAGATGATCCTGGAGCATCTTGTATCAGAAAATAAGGATGTGTTCAACTAACAAAAGGTTGGGGCTATGTTAGAGGGACACAGGAGCCAACCTGAAAAAGTTCCCAATGGCTAAATCTGGAAAATTTTAATAAAAAAATAAATAATTTAGTGTTGGATTATATCCTAAGATGTAAAACATACATGAGTCCATACTGATACAAATAAATGACTAAATAAATAAATGAGGGACAAAAAGACAAATGTGCTATCTTTGCAATGCTTCTTTAAATTTAAAATTATTTCAAAATAATAAGCTTATTTGAAAATGTTTACAAAGAATATTTAGTGAATGGTAAATGTTCTCAATATTTTGCCAAATAAATAAAAAGTAGACTGAAAAACTTAGTAATATAATTTCAATATAGAAAGTAAAAATGAAAATATACCGAAACAAACAAACGATAGCAAAACATGATTTCCTTTCTCTAAGGCTGACAAATGTCAAAATATTGATATTCCTAAGTGGTTCAGTGTCTGAAGAAACAGGCAATGCCACAGAGATGTGTAGAGGTGGAAGTACAATTGGCATAAGATGTCACGGTGGACAACTTGGCAATGTTTCCCAACTGAGAATGCACCTACTAATTTACCTAGTATTTCTCCTAATAATTTATCCTTTGTATATATTTGTACTTATGGGAAATGGCATATGCACATGAAAATTCACTGCAGTAGTTTTGGTAATATCCAATGTTTACAAATAGCCTTGATGTCTATTAATATAGACTAGAATATATACACCCAATAGAATGCGACATAGTTATTTAAAAATGATATCACTTTATACATACTGATATAAAAAGTTCTCCAAAATACATTGTCTAAGGGAACAAATGCAAGGTTCTGGTGGTGTGTCTAATTGGCTTGAGACTAGTATACACAAACACATTCCTATGAGATATTGGGGAAAAGTATTTTTCTTCTGGAAGAACTGGCTGATGGGGGATTGAGAAGGATGGGCAAGTTACTTTCTCTGTACACTATTTTGTACTTAACTTTCAGAAAAATGTGTATGAATTATCTATTTGAAAAACTGAAAAACTCAACATAATCTGTCCAAAAAATGCAATCTTTTGATTAGTATCCTGCTAACAAGTTAAACAATTAATATGAACTGTATTTGGAAGGATATACAAGACACTTCTAACACTGGTTGTTCTTGAGTGGAATTGAATGACTAGAGGATAAGAGTGGACCTTTTTATAATTGATGTGACTTGAAGTATTCGTCCCAATATATCTAACTATAAGATTATAATTCCCAGAGGTGCCTGGGTGGGTCAGTCGGTTTAGCATCTGACTTTGGCTCAGGTCATGATCTTGTGGTTCATGAGTTCGAGCCCCACATTGGACTTTGTGCTGACAGCTCAGAGCCTGGAGCCTGCTTTGGATTCTGTGTCTCCTTCTCTCTCTGTTCTTCCCTGCTTGCACACTGTCTCTCTATCTCAAAAATAAATAAATATTTTTTAAAAGTTTTAAAAAATTCCCATTATAGAAATCATTCTTTGGACATTAATATTTTTTTTTCTAAAAATCTAAGGCAATCTCAGTTTTAATAGCATGGAACTATGAATGAGATTAAATTGGGATAGGATTCAGCCTGGGGGGTGGGGGACAGAAGAAGTGTGGTATATGGGTGCTCACAGGATGGCAGGTGCTTTTGATAGGGAGACACAAGTATCCAATGGCATCTAAAAGGAGGAAGGGCCAAGGGAACAATGAACATGGACATTCCAGGTTACCATTAAACTCTGGGCTAATCCTATACTGATAATCTCCCTCGAATACTTATGGAGTCCTTCCTACTTGAAAGTACTTTCCTGCTTTATAAGTATTTTTACTATAAATCCTGTGGGCAATGTAAAGGCACAACTAAGGACCTCCAGTGAACTCTATTCTTTAATTTGAAAAGCACTGGAAAACATTTAAAATCTCACACTAATAACAATTGATGGAAAAATTCCATTTTGAATTCAGAGAGCTCAGGTAAGGCTTAAACTTTTTTAATACTGTTTTTCTACTTCTGATTCTAAAACTATGTTTAGTTTTCATTTGAAAGAAACTATGAAAATTTTCTAACTGGCAATATATTTTAATTTGTGAATTTAGTACACAAGACACTGGAGAACTGGGTAATCTTTCTTCCTTGATCAAATATATCTTTGGGTAGTGTAAGATCACCCCAAAACTGAAATTTTCATGAACATCTTGGGGTGGGAGTATAAAAAATATCAGAGAAATCTGTAAGGTTTGTGTATCTGCTAATTACATATTTTTAATGGAGTATGGTTTCCATTACAAGTGAGCAAAACTGGGAGTAGAAGAGGCAAAATCTGAGAAATGTGATTGACTAACTCTGGAAAGAATTTGTATACGTAATTTGCCCTCTCAAAGAATCTTAATAGATTTTTCAGACATATACTCCAAGAGGCTATTTTCAATGACTCTACTCTTTAGTAAAAATACCAAAAATTTGTCACATAAAAGTTAGGTTGCTGATTCCTTTCTAGAAATCTCATGGCAGAAGTCATATTACAATCTCTCAATTTTGTGGTACAATGGCCATGTTAATAATACTTACTATATCTTGGTCAACATTTAAACAATTTTCTCTTTTAAAACTCTCATACGTATATCTATTTGTTATCTATATCTTTATTTATCTATATTCATCAATTTACAAAAAAAACTAGTAGTGCTTTGTGGGTAGACCTTTCTAAGTAATACCTCTATGATTTTGGTGCAATGAAGTAAATATATGTGAATTATAAATTGGCCTAAAAATAAGGGAGGACATAGAAAGTTGATTCTAGGAATTACACAAAATGGTAGCAATTAATGATTTTAAAATTGTAACAGTAGATGTGGTAAGACTGTGAAGAATTGAGCGCCACTGTATTCTGATTGTGGTAGGATCAATTTGGTAATTTAGGGGAAAGAGAAGAAATCTGGCTATCTGTGATAAAAGACTTGAAAATACTCAAACCATTTATCCAACAACCTCAGTCCTAGTTAAATTATAGTATATAAAGTCCTAAGAGGGATCATATAGTCATTAAAGTACTATTTTTGAAAAATGACTGATAGGAAAGTGGGGAAAAAAACCAGGCTACAGATTTGCATGCATATTTCATTCTATTTTTCATATTGATATTTTTTGCATAAAAGAAAAAAGAAACATAAAAAGAAATAATTGTGTTTACTGGCTGGGATTATGAATACATCATATATCCATTTTATTTGAAATTTTACATATTTTCCAAATTCCCTACGGTGACCACATATTTCTGTTAAAATGAAGCTATCCAGTTTTAACTTAAAAATCAAATTATTGAAAGCTAATTTAATATATTCATAACAAGCCTAAAATGAGGTTAGGTTTTTCAATTTTACTGTTAATATCCCAACATCTGGCTAATATGCAGAAAACATATGGCACATATAAAATGTACTCATAATATCCATGTTGATTAGCTAAGATTTGCCATATCAGAAACAAACAAGGTAAAATAACATTTAATATTAGTGCTCATCTTAGTATATGTATCTAATAACAATATAAATATTTTCCAAGTTGGTATTACTCAGTTTGACAGAACATATACAGCAATTAAAGAATAAGTCTTAATAAGTGCTCTAGCAGGGGGCCATTTCTCAATTACTCCTTGCATTCTGTAGTTCTAATCTGTGCTCAGTATTCCCACTGATGCTAAGTGATTTCCAATGGTGCAGAGCTAAAGGAGAAATCATCTGAATGCATACTTCATTGAAGTGTCCGTTTAAATGATATGTAACTTGTCCACTTGACAAACTACATGCTCTAAATTATTTTAACTTTTTCTATGTTACTTTTTAACCCAAGGAGGAAAACTTGCTTTACCATGAGCCTTTTACAACTCATATCCTGGGTCCTGTTTCATAAGAATTTCACTGGGCATCAAAATTACAGCCTTTGAATAGCTTTCTCCCATATAAGATTAATTTCTCTATACAGGAATCAAACCTGCAATTTTAATCTCATTAGCACCATATTCTAACCAATTTAGTTGACTCCTATTTACTTATTCAAAAACCAGCAAATGGAAAATTATTTTCTTAAGCTTAATGTAAATGCGCACAACTCATTTTATTCTTTCCAGCAAAAGGCTTATAATAATGAAAGATATTGAATTTACTAGACCCTTTCACATGCGGTTTGGAGTCTTACAAGAAATAAAGGTACAAATTGATTTAAAGAATAACTGAATGAGCAAAGAAAAATCTTTGGGGAATTAAGGTAAATTGTGACAGAGATGAAGCGAGTAACTACTGAATCCTGAATATTTGCTCTATCTAGGTAACAGAAAGCAAATGATTGGTAAGAATTCATCAGTCAGTAACCGATACCAACAGCAACTTGTGAACTGTTTTCACTATGTTTTATCCCTGTTTGAAAGCTCAGTGTCTGTTATATTCAGATGAAAATCCAGAACAAAAGCTCATGATTTACATCTAATCAATCAATTTCTTACTTTCCATTTGTTAGGATTTCCCAGTGTTTCATGGTGGGATGGACTTGAAGGAAAATAGTCAATGCCTGAGTCTTCTCTTCTGACATAACCTTTCTCCCTGCTCCAGGAACTTCTCTTTTCCTGCAAAGACACTTGGGATCAAAGTTCTATTGATGGAAGCACATTGCATCCTCTGACCAGTAAACCCCATCCATGGCAAGAAGAGTTCACAGATTCTTGGATCAAATGAGATTACATTGTTATAATAAAATAGTTTCCATAGACTTGTGTGCCACACAATCAGAGGTATCCTTCACAAAATTAAAGATAACGATTTTCTTCTAAGACTGTTTGGGACTAAGCAATAGACTAACATTTTGAAATGCCTGCTTTGCTTATGTAAATCCAGCATTGAGGAGCCTGTAGAATTATTCATAAATTCCTGTCAAGGAATGTAAAAGTGGATAATGATGGTAAATGGCAGAAGCTTATGTCCACTACAGAGCTAGTTTAAAGTTTCATTTTTAGTTGCCTGGTGACTGTTAAATCTTTAGAGAAATTTCCAGTTCACCTTAATTAAATTAGATAATGTAATTCATGGGTTGTTTCTGGACCACTGCTTTTCTCACTATAACGGAAATCAATGAAAAAGTAAGAGGCTTACTAATAAAACAGAAAATAAAAAGTGCATATAAAACTTCAGAAAAGCAGTTCTTGATTATATGGGCAGTACACTAACTGGCTAGAATTGGTTAACAGTAGAATTGCTTTAGTATAAAATTCCAGTATTTTTAACTCTTTCCAGACTGAAAAAGATTTTCCTTTGAAAGGATTTTCTTGTAATTCCTATGAACAAAGAGCATTTCCTTTAGAAAATACAAAAGCTTGCTTAGTAGGCGACCTGTTGCTGCTACTAATCTGTTACCTCTGAAGGGAAAGGTAGCTTTTGCATACTATGTAATTTGATTTCTCTTTAAATGTTCAGTAAAATCATCGATAATAACATCTCAGTGTAGGAAGTGATGGATTCATGTTTAAGCAAAGGGAAGAAAAAATTCATTTGAGGAGAACTTTCTTCTTTGTTTCTGTCTTGTCTACAGACATACCACCCTTCACACACCTGATCTCATCTTTGTCTCTGTTTCACAAAAACAAATGTTCAATTATTTATCAAGCACTAAATATATATTGGCCTCTGTTCTGTTCATGGTACATAGATTTTAAAAAATCTAAAGCAACCAATTTCTGTCTTCAAAGTATTCATAATCTTGTAGGATAGTCAAGAAGGTTAAATCCAATATGTTTAAATAAATATGGGGGCATCTGCCTGGCTCAGTCAGTAAAGCATGTAACTCTTGATCTCAGGGTCATGCATTGGAGCCCCATATTGGGTGTACAGATTACTAAAAAAGTAAATAAATTTTAATAAGTAAGTAAGTAGATGGCATCTATGACAAACAGGTAACCCATGTGAGGAACGGTCACAGGATTGAAAAATGAAATAAATCTTGAAGAGCAAAAGAAAGTTATAGAGATAGACAAAGGAGTGCCCAATGAGTATGATCAAATCATTGTGGCTGCAGTATAACGTGTTTGTAGAGGGGCTTGATAAGGCTGTTATAGGAAAAATGTTTTAAAAAGTAACAGCGAGGCTCTTAAGTGATTCAGTTGGTTGAGCGTCCAACTGCAGCTCAGGTCATGATCTCACAGTTCGTGAGTTTGTACCCCACTTCGAGATCCACACTGTTGGTACGGACCCTGCTTGGGCATCTCACTCTCTCCTCTCTCTGACCCCACCCCACTCACACTCTCTCTCTCTCTCTCTCTCTCTCTCTCTCTCTCAGAATAAATAAATATGCTTTAAAAAAAAAAAAAGAGCAGCAACAACAAAATAATAGCTGAAGTTATACAGTTTCTACTTCATGCCAGTCACTGTTCTAAGCATTTTACATATGTTAACTCACTTCAATCTCTTCTTCATTAATTGTACTATTATTTCCAACATTTCACAAATGAGAAAACAGAGGCCCACAGAGATTAAATGACTTGCCAAAGGTGACCCAGCTACCTAACTACGGATTTGGAATTTAAGCTTACTCTGACACTTTGGTCAAAATTCAAGATTAGAGTGACCAACTTGGCCTTGGATGTCAAAGAAAAGTTTGGAATTAATTCTGAAGGTACTATGGAACTACTGAAAAATCATAAGCAAAAAAAAATTTTTTTAATCGGATTTATGTTTTAGAGAACTTTCTTAGGCAGAAGTATTGAGGATGGCATAGAAAGCAGCAAGACACCATAAAGGCAATCATTAAAGAAGTTCTTGTATCAGTCCAAACAAGAAATAAGGGCCTGCCAGAAGAAAGAAGGCTGACAAGAAACATTCCTTGGAGGTAGAAAAAAATTACATTGGATTTTTAAGCATAATTAAACAGAATCTTCTAGCTCTGTATGGTATCACAGGCAATTAAATAGGGTGGTTATAATAGGGTGAGAGGGAAAATCCATAAATGAGCAAATAGGATTAAAATTAATGATAAAAAGAAGACAAAATACACTCTGCCTAACCTTTGTTTCAGAATAGGAATTACTAGAATATGTTAAATACATACATAAGCAGGCCTGGGAAATTTATGTACTTGTCTTGTGACCTAATAAAGTTGGTTTTTAAAAGTCACTTGTTGACTAGAATATTCTTTTTTTTAATGTTTATTTATTTATTTTGAGAGAGAGAGAGCACACGAGAAAGCAGCAAACAGGCTCCTCACTGTTAGCGTGGAGCCTGACGCCAGGCTCAAAGAACTGTGAGATCATGACCTGAGCCAATACCAAGAATCAGATGCTTAACTTACTGAGCCACTCAGGTGCCCCATGACTAGAATATTCTTTAACCACAGAGAATAAAATTTATTTTATAATAAAAAATATCTTGATTCCCCAGAAAGGTTGAAAAGATTCATGAGATAAATGTCCTAAAGAACACTGGAAATCTAAAACAAATACACCATGCATTTTAGAAGAAAATTTTAAGGTAACTTGCTTTATGAAGGTTTAATTTCCCTAGAAAAATAAAGTAACTGAAGGTAGTAAGATCGAAAACAAAGCTAATAAACATCCTAAATGAACAAGAATGGAGATGGCTTTGTATCCAATGCAAAGACAAGGCAATGAAGAGCTGCACATCATCCTTGAGACATTAACCTGTTGGCAGAGGCACTTCTTAGCATTTTGATTTATGCTTCACTATAATCTGGTGAGTGCTCAGCTAATGTTTCATCAGTAGGACTGTTAACTAACACTATTCAGTGGCACATGGCTAAGGATTCCTCTGTAAACTCCAACATAAATACCAAGACAATTTGAAGTGACCACCTTTTCCATCTCAACTGTGTTTCTTTTAAGATAGGTGATTGGCCTTAAACATACTAAAGGAAATAATAACATTTGAAGTAGATATGTACATCAAATCTATAGGTATCTCCAGAGGAAAATCTCTTTTGTATCTCTGGATTTTCCCAGCAATATTAGGTTAGCTCAAGGTAAAGCCATTAATTATTTTTCTCCTCAGTATTATTTTGGTTATTAAATGCAAAATCATTAGAAGTGATAATTTTTAAAATGACTGTGTAAATGACAATATTAAAAATAGTAAATCAGTTATGAAATTATCAAAATATTCATACTCACTTTGTAAAATAAACTTTTGGTATAAAGTTTATAAATCAATGATGATGATGATAGCAAGATGATGATTATTAAAAAATTATAGCAGCTTGCATATGTGACCAGTTTAAAGAAACTACCTCATGAAGTAGATATGATTATTACTCCAAGGTTATGGATGAAAAGATAGCGGCATGGAGAGTTTCAATAATTTACCCACATTTGCACAAGTAGGAGCCAGGATTTAGCTGCTTTTAAAAAGTTTACATTCGGTGTGGCTGGGTAGCTCAGTCGGTTGAGAATCTGACTCTTGATTTCAGCTCAGGTCATGATCTCTGCGTGGGGCACGGAGCCTGCTTGGGATTCTCTCTCTCTCTCTCTCTTTCTCTCTCTCTCTCCCCCTCTCCCTCTCCCTCTCCATCTCCCCCGCCCCATTCCTCTTTTGTGCTTGAATGCTCTCTCTCTCACTTTCAAAATAAAAAAATAATAAAAATGAGTAAATGAATGAAATAAATTAAAACTCTACATTATTAGTCACTATTCTATACAGTTTACATAATTTGAATACAAGTAACAAAAATAATAGTAGATAAAACTTTACCACATAAAATAACAGACACTCTGCTTGCCAGTCATTCTTAGTATAACTCAGCCTCAAATTTACTCATTTATACTCAGCTCTGTGAAGCTGATGCTGGGACTCTGAACTTTATTTCTCTTTGCCCCATGGCTTCCAATTAGATTCTTTCAATAGGACACATTAAAGAGAGACTGGAAGGCAGAAAGAGAAAAAATAGTCCTTGTCCCTGTTTCCTACAGGGAACTGTTACTGGTCGACAATTCTCTAATGTTCAAAAATAAATATTTTTTAAAACTGTCATGAGTTTGCTCATTTAGTTTCAAATATTTATTTTTTCTTTTACCAAATCATATAATTGGTAGTCTTTGTAAAACTTCTTAAAAAGTAGATAGTAAAATGTATATCAATTTTGAAAATTTTCTCAAAGTTAAAAAAAACCATGTATAGTAGGGAAACACAGGTATATTATTTTATAGCAGCAATAGAAATAAGAGTGAAGCAAAAGCTGTACATTTGTAAGCTAACAATACCTTTTTATTCTTTTTTTTGTAAAACACTGAACTCTATGATAGACATTTCCAATATACATAAGGATAAAAAAGAATGTTATAATAAGCCTATCCACTACATATAATCTAGTTTTAACAAGTTTTCTTTGCTTCATCTATCCCCTTCTACTCTTTATTTTATTTATTTTTCCCTGAAGCTTTTATCTCAGAAATCATATAATTTCACTTGAAATTATATGCATCTCTAAAACACAATAATTTTTTAAAACTATAGTAGCTTTAGTATATCTAATAAAATTAATCATAATTTCTTAAAGTCTTCTGATAGCTTGTTGATGTTTAAGTTTCCACATGTTTCAAAATGTCTCCTGCTGTTGATTTGGTCAAATTAAAACTCAATGGGCGGGGGGGTGGGAGGGAGGCAAGATGGCGGAGAAATAGGGAGCTCTGTACTTTTCGCTTACTGGCATCTATCAAACTAAGAAGGACTAAAGCCACAATACTCTGATCTGCAAGAGTCTGGGAGGAAAAGAGACAGATTCCACTAAGAAGACAGCCTCACAGGTATGTGACTGCGAACTGGGGAAGATAAAAATGGGCCAAGACCCGGAGGCTCAGAGGGGAGGGAGCTCCCTCTGCAGAGAGCTGTGCCGAACCATGGAGAGACGTGGGGAGATGCAGGGAGATGCGGAGAGCCAGGGGGAGCCAGGGAGAGATGAGGAGAAGAGAAGAGAGGCTGAAAATGCTCATACAGTTGTCTCTGGAGAAGAGAAAAACCTTGGCACAGGATAGAGAGAGATCCTATCATCCCATCTGTAACTGTAGGGCTCGCGGAGGAGATTCTTTCTCGCTAGCTGGGGCTCTTTCCTTGGGCTGGGTGCCCTGATCCCAGGAAGCACCAGGAGAAACTGCTCCCCTACCTCCCACCCCCACTCTATCCCTGGCTAGGAAGCCGCCAGGCCTTCAGGAGTACATTTCTGGTGGTATCACTACAGTGCATGGACTAGGATCTGGAAATGAGGCGGGGCTTGGCCCGCCTGCTGCACAGGGAGATCAGAACCAAAAGAGTGGGTGCAATGCTTGGTTACAGAAGGGACTGGGGCACCACTATTCTTCTCCCCACAACCACCAAGGTGGGGCCTCAGGGAGCAGCCTGCAGAACCCACAGTGGAGGCGAGACCTGCCTACACCAAACCACAAACCACGCCCATCCGTGCTGGAGAGCTGCCTTTTTTTTTTTTTTTCTGGAGCCCTGGACAAGACCAACATTGATGCATTGCTGTGATTAGATCAATTCTTACTATTCAGATACATTTTCCCCTATCTCATTCTTATCTCTCCCCTCTGCTGGACTGGGCATGCGAGACACTGGTTTGCCTAAACAGTCATACTTAATCCATTCTCTTGATGCTACCTTCTTTTCTCTCTCTCTCTGGAATAATCAGACTATATACTTTCTTTGGGTAACATTATCTTCGTTTGTTTCTCCTCACCTCCTAAACCCATATTTTTCAATAATAACACTGAATGTAAATGGACTAAATGCTCCAATCAAACGACATAGGGTAGCAGAATGGATAAAAAAACAAAATCCATTTGCTGTCTACAAGAGACTCATTTTAGACCTGAAGATACCTTCAGATTGAAAGTAAGTGGATGGAGAAATATCTATCATGTGACTGAAAGTCAAAAGAAAGCCGGAGTAGCCATACTTGTATTGGACAAACTGGACTTTCAAGTAAAGGCAGTAAAAAGAGATGAAGAAGGGCATTATATGATAATAACAGGGTCTCTCCATCAGGAAGAGCTAAAAGTTATAAACATCTATGCGCCGAATACAGGAGCACCCAAATACATAAAACAATTAATCGCAAACAGAAACAATCTTATTGATAAGAATGTGCTAATTGCAGGGAACGTTAATACTCCACTTACAGCGATAGATAGATCAACTAGACAGAAAATCACTAAAAAAACAATGAACATGAACGACACATTTGAACAGATGAATTTGACAGATATATTTAGAACTTTACATCCTGAGGCTAGGGAAATCATTTTCTTCTTCAGTGCGCATGATACATTCTACAAGATATATCACATACTGGGACATAAAGCAGCCCTCCATAAATATAAAAGAATTGAAATCATACCATGCACACTTTCAGATCACAATGCTATGAAACTTGAAATCAATCACAGGAAAAAGTCTGGAAAACCTCCAAAAACATGGAGGTTAAAAACCACCCTACTAAAGAAAGATTGGGCCAATCAGACAATAAGAGAAGAAATTTAAAAATATATGGAAACAAATGAAAATGAAAATACAACAATCCAAACTCTCTGGGATGCAGCAAAGGCAGTCCTAAGAGGAAAGTATATTGCAATCCAGGTTTATTTCAAGAAACTAGAAAAAGCGCAAATTCAAAATCTAACAGAGCACCTAAAGGAA
>JAQQST010001544.1:0-12335 GCA_028646485.1 Cryptoprocta ferox | reverse complement strand
TAGAGAGGAAGAGGTATCTCAAAGCTCCATTCTTTCCCTGCTGGGGTGCTAACAGTAATTGTTGCCCAGGTAGTAGAGGTAGTAAAGGAATGCCTTACTGGAGTCTGATGTTACTGTGACATTTAAACACGAGTGCTGGCACAGTTGCAGTCATACCTGAGGAATCCAGAGCCATTCATTCCTGTGAGATAAACTGCGGATATTTACTTACAAAAGCCTGGTGCTTATTCTCACTCCTCCGTCTCTGAATACATCTAGTCCTGTCTTTCACATTTAAAGTAGGTAGTTGTGAACCATATTCAAAAATGTGCAAGTTGCTTGGAGGATTGGCAAATATAAGGATATTGGCCACTTTTATTTTTATGATTTTCCACTAAATTTAAGGGTTATTAAATGGGTCTAAAAATGAAAACTGGGATATAACTACTCAGTAAGTGAATGATTCTACAGAAGAATCTGAATAATCTTCCTAGGTATTGAGTACTTTCTTCCCAAAGTACACTGAATAATTGAAGCATAAATGGAACTGGCTTTTGACAGGATGTCATGTTGGGATAAATTGCCCCAATAAATAAAGTATAGTATCACGCTTCAGATGTCACATATCTTCACATATCAGAGAATCTCAGCCTTAAAATCAAACCTATCAGAAACAAGAAAAGGGAAGGAGGAGGAAGTGACGAAGTTAGGAACAGTATTTGTGCATGCGCGCGTGGGTGCGTGTGTGTGTTTTCAGTAACCTATTGCAAAAATGATAAACAGGATAAAATAGTTTATTTATCTAAAAAGATTATAAATATTTCCAGTGTGTTAAACTTACAAATTGCTGTCTGTATACAATTACTAGGTTTTAGTAAGAGAATCCTATTTTCAGAGTGGTAATACTTTGCTAAAATAAAGAGGAAGTAAAATCCTAACTGACCTACGTAAGGACATGGCTACTTTGATAGACACAGATTGACAGGTTTAGATTTGCAAAGTGGTGAGGTCAGGTGTTGTTTGATAAGAGCCACCAGACCTCTTTTTCAGTACTTCTTTTTCTCTCTTTGGGAGCCTCCATTCTTCATTCTTAGGAAATAGTGTCTTTCTCTTACCTCCTGAATATCCACGATGCTGTGCTCCCATTGTGTAGTGACTGAATAATAGTGGACAAAAGGGTAAACCAAAAATATATGTATAAAATCACCCAACTGCTAAGCTGGCAAGAAACACAATGCTAGCTTTTGCCCTCTGTTCTCTGGACTTTTGCAGGAATCTTATACTTGGTAGGGCCAGATCATGGGATACGTATCAGGTCAGTTACTTCTTCAGTTAGAAGACACCCTTCTCCAGATCTGGTCACTGCCTTCAATTCTGTGGCACTTCTGGAGACCTCTAAGAGGGCCTATGGAGTGGTCTGTTTCACTTACCACAGACCATATAGTCACATCTGTTCCTCCCTCCTCCAGCTGTCTGCAAGTGGGAGGGTAGCTCTCGGAATCTCAGCCTTTCCCTCTTCTGCCTGCTCCCCACTCAAACAAGGCCCCTTGTTCTAGAGTTTGAGCCTCTCCTTCTCTTCCATTTAGGGTTATCATTTGTGGAGATTGAGGGCAGGCTGGTCCACTAAGACTTAAAACAAAAAAACAAATGTAGCTTCCTTGTTCTGAGATATGAGATGTTCAGTAATTTCTTTCTTCTTTCTCTGTATTCTATATATTCTTAACTATTAAAATCTCATAATGAAATTCTCTTTGCTGTATTTTGTCCATAATAGTGTGTCAGATTACTTAATGTATTCCTCGTAGAAGACATATCTAGTAAGTAGTGAATACTGTGGTAGGGGCCTCCCAGGCAGCACCTACTCATCCTTTTTAATACCCATGGGTATTCAATATTATTATCCTAAGCTCATGGAGGAGGTAATGGTGACCCCCAAATTGGAAGGACTTGGCTAACCTCAGTGTACTATGAAGCAGGAGTTTTACAGCAGTACTTTTTCAATCTTAAACCTTTTATTATGATGCTAGATTTCCCTTTTCCGCAGTTTTACTTAACTTCATTATTAAACAAAATATACATTTTTCTCAAATGAGCAAAGAAACATGTGCAACTGAGAATTTCAAGGTACACACCTTTGAGTATGAAGGTTAAACTGTTCACTCTGCCTTCCATGTGGCTCTTTCCCTGATTTTTCTCAGTTCTCTCTCATCTGGAAATGGGTGAACTAAGATTCTGAATTCTTTTCTTCATTCTTAAAATAGAGATTATATAAGACACCAGTGAAATTTCACTGAAGTGAACACATGGTATATTAGTACAGAAAACTTCCAGATGACTGAGAAGTACTCAGTATCTCAGGGTGCTTTATGCATTAAAAACAAATCTTCGTTATATTTGAACTCTTGGAGATGTCAGACAGCTGCTTATGGCCCTCTCCCAATATATTTGCAATGCACCACTTTCCTGTAGCCAGCAAAATACCTCACTCCTTTTATAATTTGTGAGTTTAAGAACATTGAACATTTCAATTAGCCCAGTACATTTTATGTTCTCTTCAGATTTACTGAGACATAGCATTCAGGGCCTTGGGAAGACATTTCTTGAGTTACATAACTATGTAGGTCTGACATATTACTTAAGGATATTAGGGAATATTCTCAATGGGGTTTTTGAGTGCTAGTGTCGAAGGGTTTGCAAAATGCAGTGTTCTTTTCAAAGTTCAATAAGCATGCCTGCTAATTGTGGAAGCTCATACATTAAATAAATGAGACTCTCAGCCATAGCTATAAAAATACCGCAAAGTTAAATCTCTTAGAAAGATAGAAGAGGAGAGTGCATGTGGAATAGTCATTTAAATTATCTTATTGTCTCTACAGTCATCTTAGTTTTTCATTAATTGTAATACGCATGAATTATGTCGTATTTCACCTTGCTTACATAGTTTTGTGGTATATATATTACATGGTATTTGGAAGCCATTTAGGTTCTGACATTATCAAAACAAGATATTCAGTTCTGAATTCTGGGAAGAATTCAAATGAAGTTAACACCTTTCAGCACCTTAAACATTCAAATGAAATGCTTTCCTGCGTCATTTCCCTGGGTCATAACCAGGCTGCCCTTTTACATTGCTGACAAACAAGTACACAATAATAAATATATTCAGAGGTCTGAAGCAAGTGCAGGATTTATGTAACAATGCACAGACAGACATTTGAATTTTAAATGTATCACCAATTGTTTATATTCCTGTTGCTCTTATCAGCACAGAGCCTGTCTTTTCCAGACACAGGTTAAAAGTTAAATTTTAATCAGTGTGGCAACAAAAAAAAAAAAAGTTTTTTAAAAGTAAATTTCACCAAAAATGTTGTGAATCTCTTTGAAAATTTGTACTGTTTCAGTTGAGTTTAACAAAAGTAATATCTACTGATCCTGTTGTAGGACTGGATCATTTTTATGCCTGTAACCACTTTCTTAACTCAACTCCGTAACTATTGCTGGAATGCGTGTTAATCACCATCATGGTACAGATGAGGACTGCAGCTCAGAGAAATTCAACCATTAACCCAGGTGTGTACAGCCTGGAAGCAAAAAAAAGCCTATCCAGCTCAAGTCCTCTGGGACTGAAGTAGAATAAAAACAAATAATAAGAGGAAGCCACCCTAGTATTTGACTATGGATCTGACTATAGCTTCTGCTACTGCTTTCCACTAGGATCATTTTGATGAATGGCAGGAGAAAGAAGTTGTAATTACTTTAAAACCCAAAACTTATATAGAAGTGAGAGACAAGCAGTGCTGTATCTGTGCTTCTACTAAAAACATTCATTTTTTCCCCCAAGGATCTATTTCATCTGCAAGAGAATTAACATAGCAGCTTTGAAAATGACTCAGGTGAATAGTTTAGTATGTAATTTCTCAAATCTATAATTCTCTCTTTCGATCATGGGCAGTGCTTTTAGGAAAAGTTTCTGGAAAGAAAAGAAGAATCAAAGAGGATGTGTCAGAAACTGCTTGGTGCAACCCAGTCCCCGTGTCTGCTTCAATCTCTAGTAAAGGAAACATGAGCTCAGCTAAAAGCTGGCATTTGCGAGCTTGTGTCTGGCTGTGGTCATGCGACTAACTTCACACTAATGAGAAGTAAGCAGAAGACTGTGAGATTTGAGAGAATGTTATTTCACAGGAGCTGATTTAGCTGGAAGAGCTGAACATTTTTATTTATTTATTTATTTATTTATTTATTATTTATTTGCTCTTGTCCTTCCCTCCTTGTTCTATTTGCCCACAATGCAGAGATCTTGCTGGTCTTTTAATTAATTTCTTAGGGAAAAGGTGACCTTGATTATTAAAGCCAAATGCTAAGGAAAATGGAGTGTAAGGATAGGAGTGCTGAGTCCCTAAAGAAATTTCTGTGGTAGCACTGGGCTGTTTATTCTAGATCTTTCTTTCATAAGAGAGATAGTTCTGGTTTTGCTACAGGTAGCAAATGGATTCCTGTCAGAGAAGGGGAAATAAGAGACCTCTTCAAAAGCAAGTTCCTATGCCTTGTCTTTTTCTTTTTTTTTAATTTTTAAAAATGTATTTATTTTGAGAGAAACAGGGAGGGAGGGAGGGGCAGACAGAAAGGGAGAGAGGATCCCAAGCAGGCTCCATACTGACAGTGCAGAACTCTGTACGGGGCTTAGTCTCACCAACCATGAGATCATGACCTGAGCCAAAATCAAGAATCATTCGCTTAGTGGACTGAGCCAACCATGCATGCGACCCTGCCTTGTGTTTTTCTTAAAGGAAATTTTGATTTGTACGTTTTATTTTAACAAAATAAATCTAACACTTTGCTGAAGAGTATGTAACTTAAAAAATCAAAAGTTTGGAACTTTCATTAAAGTGTCATATCATTAACATTAAGCCCCAAAATACTATTTTAAATTACCTTGATACAGGTAAATTTGATTTACATTTTTACATTTATCAAACAATGTGTGATCCCCAAGCATAACAGAATATCATTATGGGACATAGCATGCAGGAAATACTTAATAATTATTCATTAATCCATAAGTACATTGTTTTGTTTGCATTTTGTTTTAAATACTTTATATTCTATGTAGCAAAATAGGTGGGCATACTTCTAAATATCTTTATAAAATCAATATCTTTTTTTTAATGTTTATTTGTTTTTGAGAAACAGAGAGATAGAGCGTGAGCAGAGGAAGGCCAGAGAGAGAAGGCGACACAGAATCTGATGCAGGCTCCAGGCTCTGAGCTGTCAGCACAGAGCCCTACGCGGGGCTTGAACTAACGAACCACGAGATCATGACCTGAGCTGAAGTCAGATGCTTAACTGACTGAGCCACCCAGGTGCCCCTAAAATCAATATCTTAATTGCTGGATTTTCTTTTTCCGTTATTGGCAGAGTTATTTCCTAAAAAAAAGTAAAATTGTTTTTTAAAATATTCAGTGATGGGGCACCTGAGTGGCTCAGTTGGTTGAGTGTCCTACTCTTGATTTCCACTCAGGTCATGATCCCAGGGTCATGGGATGGATCCCCGTGTCAGGCTTTGCACTTAGTGTGGAGCCTGCTTAAGAGTCTCTCTCTCTTTCTGTCTGCCCCATTCCCCAGATTATGTGCACTCACTCTCTCTCTTTAAAAATAAAATTTGAAAAAAATAAATGAATAAAATATTCAGTGTTTACATCAAAGATAATTTTGTGTAATGGTACCTTTGAGACCAAAAGATGGAGTAATTGTTTTGGTTTCTCAGAAGCCAGTATTCAGCTATGATAGTTGTCTCATACTTAACACAAGATTTAAAGTATGTGGATAGATGTTAGACTTATGTCTAGGAAAAAGTGCATTTTTTTAGTAATTATGTAACACATTTAAAGGCATTTTTACTTCTATTCAGATGATTTTAATAATAAAGTCATTGTTTGGAAAATAACATCATTTTTAACTTTATACTGGAAAGGATTTTCTGACGGATATTTATACACATCTGTTATAATGAAGTTGTATGATCTGATAAATAAGATAATAGAACCATAGGGTAAATTTTATCTTCTACTTTCTTTTTCACTAAAATATTTAAGTACTTTTTAATGTCACATAGACTTCATAATGGTTTTTGTAGGAGGGAGTACTCTACCACTTAATCTAGTACTCAAGTTAATACAACATAAGATGCTAACCCACTTCCAAAGTGTTAAAATTATTTCTCAACTCTTGCCCTTTTGCTTTCAGATATAGCATTGTTAATAAGTATCTTTGTACACTTATTGTTTGTTAGTTTTACTTCTGTAAGTTATATTTCAGGTAATGGGGACACTGTCAAATTAGTGTACTTCCAAGTGAAAACATCTATAAAATCAACGGCTATGGGAAGCACACTTTATGATAACTAGTTTTAGAACAGAAAGACATGAATGTTAGAATAAGAGAGGTGATAATTTAGGGGCGGGGTTTATTGCTTTATAATCCATAAAGAGATCTGTTAGAAAGGGATTTGTAGCATTTTTTCATTGTTTAGGTTTTTAAATGAACTGAGTGGGAAGTTTTAAAATGATTTTTGTAACATAATAAAGAATGTTTTCTAAAGGTAAAATGACTAAGCAACAATGTTATGGGGCATCTTGAAAGCAGGGATAACATTTATTTGTTGTTAAAATGTACTGGACACTGAGCTTAAAAAATTAGGTACAGAATTTCATTAACACTGAAAAATTACACAGCAGAATGAGTTTTTCTTAACCAGTCTCCAATGATCACATGGCCTGTATGGTCTCTACTTTCTAATAAAAATTTATTGACCACTGTCCTTGGAACAACAAATATTCATGGCTGCTTTTATTTTTCTTACCTGTGTCCAGTTAAGTTGTGTGTTTACTAAGGGTTTCTATTATTTACAAAATGATCTACCCATTTATATGCCATTTGTATTAAATTATAAGACAATCTAATATTTGTATATATGCATGGAGATTTTTATGTAAATTAAGTTGAATGCTTTGGAATTATTCTCTAAAGACAAATATCTAAACACATTTTGAGACAACCATAAAATACTGGGAAAGAAAACATAAAAATATTTGTTCAAGTGATTCTCTCAGAAGAAATTAGCTCTCAGATTGAGTTAGTAGAAGAAATTATTTCTTTCAGAAGAAAATGAAACCAAAAGTTGTAAGTGGTGGTTTAGTTTATGTAAGAAATACTACCTGGCCTTGCAATCAGTTTTTCCCTATTAAAAGTATATTCTTAGTAAATTATCAAAATAATTTTGGTGTGAATAAATGTAAATGTATACATGTTAAGTCAATAAAATGTTTAAGGAATGGGTATATCATTTTCATGTATCCCATTCTAAACAGCCTTTCGATCCTGAATTCTGACTTTGGGGACTTCTGTTTACCTTTATTCTGTGCTGAATCTCCTGTTTCTCATATAAGTCAAGTTCTTCTTCCTTGGTTTATTTCCTCATTTTTGTAAACCAATTTCTTCAGTAGATTCTTGACCAGAGATATCTGAAAGAGTGTTTTTTTTGAAAATGATAGTATCCTTCCCCTTATTTTGACTGATAGTTGATCTGGATATAGAATTATTCATAAGTAAATATAAATACATATATTTAGAATTTTTAAGGCATTCCTCTAGTATTATCTAGCTTCTAGAGTTATTATTAAAAAAACCGATTCCATTTCATTAGCACATCTTTTGGATGTGATCAGTTTTTTTACACTATACTTGTATGCTATTCTCCTTATCCTCATTGTTCTAAATATTCACAATATGAATTTCTGCAACTCTATTTTTGTCATATGTGCTGGGGAGTTCTTTTTTTTAATATTTTATTTATTTTTGAGAGAGAGAGAGAGAGACAGCATGAGCAGGGGAGGGTCAGAGAGAGAGGGAGACACAGAATCTGAAGACAGCCTCCAGGCTCTGAGCTAGCCGTCAGCACAGGTCCTGATGCGGGGCTCGAATCCATGAACCATGAGATCATGACCTGAGCCAAAGCTGGACGTTCAACCGACTGAGTCACCCAGGTGCCCCTGTGCTAGGGAGTTTTGGAACCTTTCAATCTGAATCTCATAGCTTTCAGTACTGGGGAACTTCATGAAATATTTTAATAATGACATTATTCTCTATACTGTCTTTTTTCCCTCTATATTTTCTAAATTTCTCTTTATGTGACTACTTTTATCTGAGAGCTGCATCCCCTGGACTGGTTCCTTTAATTTTTTATATTTTTGTTGTATTTCATATTTCATATTGTAAATTCTGTGAAATTTTTCTCAATTTTTTTTCAATCTCTTCTATTGAGTTTTCCGTTTGGTAATGTATTTTAAGCCTCCAAAAGCTCCTTTTGTTTTTCATACCTTTCTGCAATTCTGTCTCTTTTCCTCTTTCTCTCTCTCTGTCTCAGTAATTATGACAGAATTTTTTTTAGGTTTAGTTTTTCCTGCGTATTCTTTGTTGCCTATAAAGTTTTTGTCTCTGGTTTTTTTTTGTTTGTTTGTTTCTTTTTTTTTGTTGTTCTACTTGATACTTCCATACCAGCTTCCCTTTGGTATTAAATAATTGTATGTTGCTGTTATCTAGTTATGATTGAATAGAAGTCTCAAAAATGATATAAAGCTAAAAAATTAGGGAAATGTATTCTCTATTATTTTTGCATTCTTCTTTCCTGAAATGGTCAGATTTCCCAAAGAAGAGGATTAAAGTCTTTTTTTCTAAAGGGTAACATATGGCTGGTAGTGTTCTATACACAAAATAGGAGAACCACACTGAAGGTTTTAGAATTTTGCATTCGTTAAGCATGCATCTTTTATTTTTCATGTTTTGATATGATATCTCAGGTCCTTCAGTCCAGAGACCCTCTATTTTCCTTCCCAAAGGGAAATCTCCAAACTTTGGCCAGGGTGAGATAGAGTTAGCCAGTAGGTTGGGGAGGTGCAGGTGGTTAGTAATCGAAGTGCCTCTCCAGTAGCTTTCACCCATGACTGCCATCCAGCATCCACTTTAAAGCCAAGTTCCCAAGGTTCCTAGAGCTGCCAATTCCCAGATCTTTTGAGGTATCCTCAATCTAAATGGAGTTATTCCTCAGCCTTTCCCACTGTCAGTTAAGGAAGCAACTTTCTCAGATATACTGTCTCCCTGCTTTCAGAGAACCAGATTTTAATGCTATATCTCCTCCCCTGATATCCCATGTTTGTGGTTTGCACATTTTTGAAATTAGTTGATGTAGTTTGTGCAGTTTTAAAAAAGAGAGCAAAAGTAGAAGTATTTGGTCAACCATCTTAATCCAGAAGTTCCTGGATTACATTTTAATAAATTAGCATTGGTAACTATGTGAAAATTGGATTATAAGGAGACAAGAATGGAAGCAGGACATTACTCACAGTGTTATTTTAGCAGTGGGTACAAGAGAGGATAATGCCTTGGACAAGGCAGTTGTGGTGAAGATAGAGGAAAGCGAATAGTTTCAAGTACATTTTGGAGCTATCATCCAGGCTTGCTGATAAATGTTGGGAGTGAGATAAAGAGATTATGAGAGTTTTTAATTTTAATCAACTGTGTGAGTATTGTTTTTCTAAATGGGGAAGAACATGGTAAGAAAGAACATGGTGAGCGTACAGGTCAAAACTCCTGTTTTGGATATAATTTCTATTGTGATGCCTGAGATTCAACAGTGATGTTAAATGAATATTAGAGTCAAGAGTTCAAGAGGTCAGAACTGGAAACACACATTTGTTATCAACATGACAAACATTTTTTTTAAAGATGTGAAGCTTCTTGAAGTCACCTATGAACAGTATAAAAGGTCTAGGAGCAACGTCTTAGACCTCTGAACCTTATAGGTAAGGAAGAAGATGAAAAGCAAGCAAAGGGAATGAAAAAAATGATTGATGAGAGGAAAACAAAACAAAACAAAGAAAAAAAATCAAGCAGCCAAAGATGTAAGTGCTTGAAGAGGGAGTGGATGTCAATTCTGTTGAAAGATGCTCACAGGCTAAGTAAAGTGAAGCCACTAAGTGATTACTAGATTTTGCAACTTGGATGTTGCTGTCACCCTTGATCAGCTTAGTAAAAGCTTACTGGCAAGGGTTGAGTATGGAATTGGTGATTATAAGAAGAGACAATGTCTGCATGTCTTTTTTATAAAAGGGAACTGGATAGAGTTGACAGCAAGAGCAACATGTGGAATCAAATGGTGGATTTTTTAAAAGATATTGATTAGTATGTGTATAGAGACACTAAAATCAACTTATAATATTTAAGAAAATATATCCATATATATCAAAAGTGTAACATTAAATAATAGATGAAATATGTTGGTTATATATTCCTCTGAATCTTTGCTTTTTTATGACAATAGATGAAAAGGTAGAATCTGTGAACTCCTGGATTAATATAAAGTTTCCTTTCTATTTATTGGCAACTGTGTTTTATTATACTCCTGAGCACCTGCTCGACTGCCTTATTATTTTTTTAAATGGATTACATCATTATTTACATCCTATCATTTCACTTCTGTTTTGCAAAATAATGAGCTTGAAGCTGCATTTTGCATTTTAACAGTGTGGCTAGAATTGATTTAGGTAACCCTTCTACATCATTGTAATGCATAGCAGACCACAGGTTTATTATTGCCTAATTTTTAAAACAGAAAGTCCTGAAGACATCTAATTTGCTGGTGGTGCAAGACTGTTCATTGGAACCTATTGCTTTTGCTTCACTGGGGATTATTGAAGGTTGGATCAAAACTACAAAGTAATATGCACATAATAGTCTTCCAGGTTGCTGTGAGCTGCAAAGGTTGCCACTTACGTGCGGTTTTATTTAAACAGAATATTCACCTTGAGCTGTACGATTAGTTATATTGTAAGGCAAAGATGTGGGATGGGATTGGAAGGTGGTGATGGTTTGGTCAGCTCTAGAAATGTTAGGTAAAAATGGTTTCAAACAGTTAACTACAGGGAGCTATGAATTTCAGGTTGTCAAAAGTAGGGAGACATCTTACCTATGGACCAGTTTTGTTACAGAAAATGATTAATAGCTGGTCACCTGCCTCCCAGCGTAATTCCAGGGCAGAGCTTACATCACTGTGAGGTGAGTGGGGTGTCCTTGTGCAGGTAGTATACTCATGACACCTGTCATGGTCATTGTCTGAAGGGTTTGATCACAGATTCCTTAACTCAGAAGAGAAGCAGTCTCTGCCAAACTCAAAGAAATAAGAATTTAAAGAATGTGGTGTTAGAATTAAAAGATTTGACAAGAATAGTGATTTGTTCCAATTAAAGTATTGACATATGTGCTTTATTTTTTTGTTTAGTTTTATTTATTTTGAGAGAGAGAGAGAGCAAGCAGGAGAGGGGCAGAGAGAGACAGAGACAGAGTCCCAAGTAAGCTGCGTGCTGTCAGCAGAAACCCCGACGGCAGGATGGTGGATCATGAACCATGACCTGAGCTGAAATGAAGTCGATACTTCACCCACTGAGCCACCCATGTGCCCCATTCTATGCACTTTATATGAGGTGCAGAGTATTAGAAAGAAACACATATCCATGATCCTACTGCTCAGTTACCGGTTTTGGTTATAGCAGTAATGATAGTCATATACTTCTTTTCAGCTACAGTATAATCATTTTCCAGTGTTACTGTACTTATTACTTTAGTTTATCAAATGGAGTATATTTTGACTTTAACCATTTTCATATTATTGGACATTGTGTTTATTTTCTCACTTTAAATTCTAAATAACTGTAAATCCTCTTTGAAGACAAGGAGATTTTCCCTAGAAATTAAAATACTACATCAAAATTTTAAACATTTTTAATAGTTTTGATACATATTGCTAAATTATATACCAACAGTGATATACACTGTACATTTTCATCAGTTTGATGTGGAATGCTATTTCATCCAAACTTCATTAGCAGTCAGGATTATTGCTTTTATTATTGCTGATTATATAGTGCAAAATGATATATTTGTAATTATAAATTTGCTTGTATTTGATTAGAAGTAAGTTGAATACTTTTTATTTTTTTTTATTTTTTTTTAAAACTTTATAGTTTATTGTCAGGTTGGTTTCCATATAACACCCAGTGCTCTTCCCCACAAGTGATCTCCACCAAGACCATCACCCCCCTTTACCTTCCCCCTTCCCCTTCCCCCCTCAGTTTGTTTTCAGGATTCAAGAGTCTCTCGTGTTTTGTCTCCCTCCCTCTCCCTAACTCTTTTTCCTCCTTCCCCTCCCCATGGTCCTCTGTTGGGTTTCTCCTGTTAGACCTATGAGTGCAAACATATGGTATCTGTCCTTCTCCGCCTGACTTATTTCGCTGAGCATGACACCC
>JAQQST010001543.1:0-12342 GCA_028646485.1 Cryptoprocta ferox | reverse complement strand
CAAAAAACTCGAGGACTGTATTTGTGACTAATTGTATAACAGGTTATTTTAGTTTCTGTTCTGTGGAAAGTGTAAAGCATTCCAACAAAGGGTTTTAATGTAGATTTTTTTTTGCACCCATGCTGTTGATTGCTAAAT
This sequence comes from Cryptoprocta ferox, assembly GCA_028646485.1. Lineage (NCBI taxonomy): Eukaryota > Metazoa > Chordata > Mammalia > Carnivora > Eupleridae > Cryptoprocta > Cryptoprocta ferox. Next base: position 12,204 of record JAQQST010001543.1, on the reverse strand, counting down.
GTAATAGTCTGATCATGACGCTGAATAAATGTGTCTTTTTTTAAATGTGCTGTGTAAAGTTAGTCTACTCTGAAGCCATCTTGGTAAACTACCCCAACAGTGTGAAGTTAGAACTCCTTCAGGGTGATGCCAGGTTCCATTTGAAATTTATTTGCAACCTGCTTGGGCACAGAATCCGTTGTCTCCACAAACATTTGGTGTGGTTGAACTGACAGTTAATGTGTTGTGACCTGGAGTTCACCGTTAAAAGGGTCACCCAAGCAAAGTCCTGGAGTTTATTTGGTTATTAATATGATTGTTGGCACATCCTATGCAATATATCTAAATTGAATTATGGTATCAGATAAAATTATAGATGGGATTAAAGCTTGTGTATCGTCCATTATCATGTGTAATCAATAAACGATTTAATATTCTCTTGAAAAAAAAAAAGAAAAGGTGATGTCATATGATGCATGAAAGGAGACTATCATCCTAACTGGATCTGGGTTTACATCAAAGCTCCACTGCCTTCTAGCTCTGTGACATTGAGTGCATTCTTGAACCTCTCTGATTCTCAGTCATGCTATCTACAACATGGAGAAAATAATACCTACCTCATAAATTAGCTAGAAGATTAAAATGACATAATGATCCTACAGACCTTACCAGTGGTTCTAGTTCATGTTAAACACTCAAGAAATACTGTCTGTTCTTATTTTTCCTGTGATTGATGTTACTGCTAAAAGTCATGCACTAAACACAAGGGTGCTTGCATTCAAATCTAAATCCTTCTGGATCCAAAATGAAAAGACATAGAACCACAACCATGATTAGAATAAAGTGGGTCATGTTCTTTCCTTCAAGGTTCTTATCTTCATTTACTAAATACCAGGCATGGTGCTGAGCACTGCAAAACAGAATAAATAAGCTCATTCTGGTTAGGGGATTCTAGGCTAGCAGAGTAAGGTATGTTTTATTATTTGTCCCCATGTTATTTACCTTCCCTTCCTAGCCATGGCCCTCCCAATGGAGCACATTCACGTTTCTTTCCAAACGGGCTTGGCTGTATGACTTGCTTTGGCCAATGGAATGTGAATGGCCTTGTTTGCAAACTGAGACGTTAAATGGCCTGAACTTAGGGCCAAGTTTTGACACAAACTGATTGTGAGGTCTCAGGTCAGAAATGCTCTCTGCAGAAATATCTGTGTGCAGACAGTCTGCTTCCCTTTTCCTTTCTGCCAGAATGGCACCCATCTCAGCATCTGTCCTTGAGTTCTAGAGGAGTCAATGTGTGTGAAAAATGTTGACTAGAATGGCCATGTTGTGCCATATACCAGCACCCTGTAGTTCACTGCCACTGTGTCAGAGCCATAGATACCCCTGCCCACCATCAGGGAATGTAGTGAGTGGTGTGGTGCACTGGTGACCATGATCCTGAACTATGCATCACAAACACGGGACACTCTTCTTTTGCATTTAATTAAAACTGATAGACATCCTGAAGCTCATGCTAGCTCCACTCCAGGAGGTGACCCACACATCAGCCCAGGTTTTCTTCTATGTCCTCCTGGGGTCAGCATGTGTGGTGATTGTCTCTTTTGAAAATGTGGCCTGGAAGGTGAAATCTTCCAGAAAGCCCTGAATGTGGACAAAGAACTCTGAAGTTCAAAGACCTAAACTGCCCCTGACACCTCCCCCCACCTCCTGTGGGGAGGACCTCTCTTTACGCTGGATAAGCTCAGCCTATGACTCCTTTGTTCTCATAGCCTGGGTCTCCCAACTTTCTCCCAGCTCCCTCCTCATGTTGGGCATGTCCAAGGAGACCTGGTCCTCTGGTAAGATCTTGCAATCTCGTCCTTCAGGTACACCAAATTAAAATCAGATTTTTTTTCATGCCCCTCTCCCCCCCCACCCCAACCCCCCCCCACATGAGGGAATTGTTTAGCTCCAACTCTTTCTTGAAGTGTTATTTATCACTGTCCCTGCCTGTATTAAAAAGCATTTGTGTAAACATGAGCTTCCCACCCAAATTTCTCAAAGCTTTATCTACGGCTTTCATTCAAATGACAACTTCCTAGATGAGGGTCTTTCCCTTGTCCTTAGTCATGACAGCCTTTGTTCACTCAAGAGAAACCTCCCGAAAAGATAAAGGCTCCCTAAGTGCTGTGTTACCAAGACATCAGACTGAAGTTGGCCCCAAACCTGTACGCCATGGACCTACCAGCACCTGGGCACAGTGACTCAATATATGTACTGCACTTTGAATGGATGTAAGCAGCAACCGGGTCTTGGCATCCAGACATGAATCCCTGACATGTGGGAGTAAATCCCCAACAGAGGGAACAAAGCAACCTCTATCTTCACAGGCGACCCCACGCCTGGCCCTCTACTGGAGGTGGGATTTGTGCCTAGGCAATACCCTCAAATTCCTTATTCCTGGGTAGAGATGCCCCACATTTCTGGGTTTGGGTTGTTCCTTCTGCTCTGTCCTGACCTTCCATGTGTCTTACAGAGTCATGGAATGTGTTAGGGTGGAAGTGGCTCTGGGGCCAGTTTGTCCCTTTCTGGTAATGGGAACATCACTTGGGGGCCAAAAACATGTTCATGGCCAGGGCTCACAGGAGGCAGTGAGAGGTTTCTGAGACCCCTATCCTCACTGCCTACAACTTCTTGGCACACATTCTTGGAAGGCAGCATGGAGCAGTGTGTGTGGGCACTGGTAGCAGACTCCTCCAGCCAGCTCCCCTGGACCAGGCAGTGATGCTGATTTGCACAGGCAGGGGAGGGCTCGGGAAGAGCAAAGGAAAGCCTGGGACTGGACCGCCACTATGAATATGGATGTGTCTAGGAGGGAGGGGGAGGGATAGGCAGCTGGCCTTGCTATGGGGAGGGTCTTCAGGGACAAAGAGGTGCAGGTGGCTTTCCCTGTGCACTGCAAGATTCTCTTTCCTGAGCAGGGAGTCTGGCGTGAAAACTATGGAATTAGAGAAGGGAGGAGGGCTGGCTCCATGGCTCTCTGAGGGCAGGTTGGCTGCCTCTTGCTGACTGTGCAGTCTGGAGCCATTGACATGGTGGGGGGGAGTGGAACCCTGTCTCTCTGTACTGGGAGACTTGCGTGCCTGGATTTTATAATGTCCTGACCCCCTCCTCCCTAAGGTAAACATAGCCCTGCTTGGCAAACACCAGGAAGCTCTCAGTGTGGTCTCATTTCTGTGTCCAATCACCAGGCGGCTCTCAGTGTGGGCTCACTTCTGTATCCACTCACTCTGCAGCTCTCAGCCTGTGCTCTCTTATGTGGCCAATTACCCGATGGCTGCCTCTCACCTCAGTTTCTGAACAAGCTGCAGGCTGCTCTCAAGTTGTGATCTCCCTCAAGGTGCCAAACGTCAGGTGGGGTGCCAAGCTGATCACCAGGCAGCACTCAGCATGTTGTTGCTCACTTGGCCAATCACCAGGCAGCTCTCAGTGCGTTGTCACTCCTGTAGCCAATCAACAAGTGGCTCTCAGCGTAGTGTTGCTCACATGCCCAATCACCAGGAGCCTCTCAGCTTGGTCTCTCGGTCACGTGTCCAATCACCAGGCGGCTCTCAGGCAGCCCTCCTCCCCTCATTCCCCCAGGGGCTATCTTGGATCCCACAGTGGAAGGACCCTACAGTTGAGCATCTTGAGCGTCCTCTGTCGGCGGAGAGGCTGGCTCCCTGTCCTCTGTGGCCCAGCTTTCCTGTCCCAGGTGAGAAACTGGAGATGGGGTCAGTGACCTAAGTCTCACAGGCTCCATGGAATGTGGTGTAAACAGGGTTGGACCTGTCCTGCATCTCTGGTGTTTCCTGTGTCATCAAGTCAGGCTATTAGTCCTGAGAAGAAGTCAGTGCACACGTGGCAGTGTCTCATTTCAGGAGGTGGGGGTGCAAGTGCAACAGAGTTGGGGTGTAAGTGTTTGCAACACATTGTTGGGGGGGTATTTCCATGGTAACAAAAGGAAAAAGGTTAAAGATTGGGGCAGATTCTAACCCCAGTTCTGAGTTCTGAAGGCAGTGGGTGGAAATTTCTAGATGTTGGGCTAGAAGCCTCAGGTTGTCCCACATCAGCCTGGATGGCTTTGGGAAAAGAGCGGTTTAGTTCTCAGTGATTCCAAGTTGGAAATTAGGAGAAAATGGCAAACAAGGTTTGGGAGACTTGTTGCCAGATATTGGAAGAACCTGGAAGGATCCAGCCCTCATAAAGTTTACAGTGAACAGGTTTAGAGTCCAATATCCACACACCTATGTGGTGAGTCACCATTGTTCTCCCTAAATTAATCACCCCCAAATATATGTTAAAGGTCTCCAATGTCATACCATCATGACTGGAGTTCTGTTTTCTGTGATGCCCATACTGCATGTCAGCGCTGAGGACCACGGTGCTGTGCCCATTCGTCCTCTCCCGTTTCTGTCACTTGAGGGTTTTCTTTACAACAAATGTGGGAATCTTTGTGAACGGAAAAGATTATTTGTATCTATTTGGTTCATTGTAAATGATGAAATCGTAAATATGAAAACCTAAATTTTTCCCCTAACTTCCAACTATTGTGCAAATGAAACTAATTTGTTTGCAAAGTAAGTGTATTTTCATGATTCTTGGCCTGGTTCTTCATATAACTGCAGCAAGGACAGCAATCGGTCATGTAGGCCCATTTCCATCAACTTTGCTGAAACTTAGCATATGGAATCTCAGATTTAATTTCTGAACAGCTCCTCAAGGGCAGAGTCCAAGCCAGATATTTGCCATCAGACTTTGCCTGCAGTACTCACTGATTTGGGCTAACTCTTGTTTTCGAGGTCTCCAATATATCCTGAGGTTCTTGCACTTCACCAGAAGTGGGTTCTTCACTCACCTGATGAGGTTGCTGGGAACCTTGCAAGCAAGATATCAGGCTGCATCTTCCTGGGGCTTCATTCCTTCAAGCTGTCTGTTCACACCTGGGAGAGAGAGAGAGAGAGAGAGAGAGAGAGAGAGAGAGAGAATGTGAGCATGGGAGGGGCAGAGAGAGAGAATCCCAAGCAGGTTCTGTGCAGTCCCCATGTGGGACTCCATCTCACAAACCTTGAAATCATGACATGAGCCAAAATTGAGAGTCAGACACTAATCCAACTGGGCCACCCAAGCACCCCCTCGGTTTACTGTGATTCATGAATATTATTGTGGTATTATTTTGGTATTTCCTCTGTAATGTCTAGTCATGATTTACCAGCTATCCTTCTTTTTTAAGGGGGGTAACTAATGTGCCTTAGTCGTTGTTTGAGGATTTATAACTTGAGGCTTTAATCTGTCACCCGCTGCCATCAAATAATATTTCCTCATATATATATGTTACTTCACTATATGAACAAACACACAGCTATCAGCTTCCATTTTGCCTTTCTGACCTTTGTGCCATTCTTATCCTATCTAGTACTTGACACTCTCTATAGACTCAATGGTATATTGCTTTATATTCCTTAAACTGTCTAGTATCTTGTAGAGGCAAATTTTAAATGAGATAATGAAAGTCTGATATTTTTCCAATTCTTATTTCTTCCCACTTAATTCCTTCCTAGATACCAGTGCTCGTCTGTTACTATTGTCTGTTGCCCTGAAGAACTCCCGTTGACATTTCCTGCAAAGTGAGTCTGTTCAGACATTCTCAGAGTTGATATGCCCGAAATGGATTTATTCTTCTTCATTTATTTAAGGAAATTTTGCTAGATGTGGAATTCGAGGTTGGCATTGGCATTTTTCTTCTTTCAGAATTTAAAGATGCCAGTCGACATTATTGGTTTGCATTTTCTTCTCATAAAGAGTTGTCAACACATTTACCATTTTCTCCATGTGTATCATGTGTTTTCTGTTTTCAGATTTTCCTTTCCACAATTTCATTGTTATAGGTCACTGTCCGATTTTGTGTTTGTTTTTCTACTTGTGGTTCACAGACACTCTTACATGGGTGGGTTTATGGTTTCTACCAAGTTTGGAGATTGAAGCCAATTACTGTTGTGTCCCATCCTTTCTGGTGTTGTCCCATGAGTCACTGATGCACTTTATATTTATTTCCCATCTCTTTGTCTCTCTGGGCTTCTTGCACAGTCCTATTGTGATATTTTCAAGTTCTCACACTTTTTTTGTTTGCACCATCCCATCGTTCTTTTTATAATGTTTATTTATTTTTGAAAGAGAGAGCACGAGTGGAGGAGAGGCAGAGAGAGAGGGAAACACAGAATCTGAAGCAGGCTGCAGACTCTGAGCTGTCATCACAGAGCATGATACGGGGCTCGATCCCACAAACCGTGAGATCATGTCCTGAGCCAAAGTCAGATGCTCAACCTTCTGAGCCACCCAGTCACCCTTCATCCCATTGTTCTTAAAGCCCATTGGGTATAGCTGTCCACTTTACATATCCTACTTTCAGCTCTAGAAATTTGATGTGATTCTTCTTTATGACTTCCCTTTCTCCCCGCATCACATGAATGTTTTATTTAATTCCTGATCAGATTGATAATTGCTCTTTTCACACTGTCAGCTCTTATTTGGTGGTCTTTGGCTGTGGACTGATTATTATCCTAGTCATGAGTCCGATTTCCCTGCTTATTTGGATATTGAGTAATTTTGTATTGGAGGCCGGACATGAGACAGTGACAGTGTTGAACATCTGGATTTTGTTATCTCCTTCTTAGGAATGCTGAATGTCATTTTGGAAATTAGTGAATTTCTGACATAGCTTCATCTTCTCTAGGTTTAATATTTTTATTGTGGTAAGTTGTATGACACATAGTATCTACCATTTTCCATACATATTTTTAAGCCCTGATGGATGAGTTGAGATTAGCATTTGCTAGAGAGCCATGTTGTTAGACTTCCCACTGATGTGTGACCTTTCATGGAGTCTCAAGACCCATGTATTGATTAATATTGGTGTGTTATACTGAAAGGTGACTCTGAGTGACACATTTGGCTTTGTACTGGTACTCACCGAGACTTTATTTTGAGTATAGATCAATGATTACTTTTTCATCTTGAAGGAAGATAACATTCTTTGAAAACATGGTATACAGGTGATAATGTCAGGAGGGCCTATGAGGAAGCCATCAGCGATTGGCCAGCTGAGCTGCCTGGTGATTGGCCACCTGAGCAAGTCCACCTGAGAGAGCCCTGTGACAGTCCAGGCATCATGGTGACATCATGAGAAGGCACTGTGGTGCACCAGGTTTGTTATAGAAGCCAGTCAAGGCCCAGGTAGCACTGAGGAGAAAGATGGCACTTCAGCCACAGCTCTTCCTGTTGTTTCTTCTGTTATCTGCCCTGTACCTTTCCCTATCTGATGGCAACTCTCCTGCCCATTACTCCTGTCCCAGGGCCTCTTGCCAACTCTCTGCACTCTAGCGTCATGTTTGCACCCAACTTTCTGCCCCTCTGTGTCCTGAGAGGCCATGTACCTGCACCCAGTGACCCCTGGACCCACTTCCCACTGTGAGGTTGGATAGGCCACTTACGTAAGTATTCCCATTTGGCAGGTGGGAGTGGGGCACAGGGAATCAGGGTACAGTGGATTCTGAGCCAGCTGAGGAGAGCCTTCCCAAAACTCTGTGTTCACAACTAGGCTCAGCACAGGAAAGCCAAGGTCATGACCTAAGGAATCATTGCACACCTTGCTACCCTGGAGTCTTCCAACCTAGCTCAGGACACATAAATGTGCTGAACATTGGATGTCTCAGATGTGCACAATGTGGACAATGCCCACAGACAATGGGCAGAGAAGGAATTTTTTGATAAAACTAAGTACTGGAAGAAGGAGTCACCACAACATTGCACACAGCAGGAGTCCTTGGAACACATGCCCAGAGACCATGAGCTGTCTAATACAGCTCAGTGGTGGACAAACACCGCCCCACCCCCAGATACTGAGCTGACCAGGAGACCACATACCATAAGCCTTCCAACCGAGCATAGCACAGTGCGATTGGGTACCCAGAACACTAGGCTTGCCAGGAGCCTCCCTACAATGAGACTTTCATCCTAACTTATCAGTGTGCAAAGGAGTCACCTGCACCCTGAGATGGCCAGAGGGTCTCGAACAATGAGCCCTTCAACCCAGGAGTGAGAGCAGTTGAGTGCCTAGGACCCTGGGCTTTCCAGGAGCCTTCAGAACATCAGTCTTCCAACTGAGCAGAACACAGGGCAATAAAGTGTCCAGAATACTGAGCTTGCTAAGAGCCATCAGGCCATGATACCTCCAACCCAGCACTGCCCTAGGCCAAGGGGTCACCTAGACAGTGTGTTCATCACGTGCCCTTGGACCTAGAACCTTTCAACCAAGCAAAGCACAAGGAAATCAAGTCCCCAGGGCACTGCGGTTTACAGGACCCTTCACCACGAGCCCTCCAACCCAGCTCTTCCCTGGGCCAAGGTGACACCTGGATGGTGGGCTTACACATTCCCTTGGGCATAGAGGGTTTCAATCCAGCTCAGGAGTAGGCCAAGGATTGTCTGGAATAGAAGGCTCACCATGTGCTTTGGACCTGGAGGGCTCCAAATCATCTCTGCACTTGGCCAGCAACTCACCTAGACAGTGGACTTACCATGTGCCCTAGGACCTGGAGGCCTACAACACGGATTATCACCAAGCCAGGGTGTCACCTGGACTGTGAGTGCACCGTGGGCCCTTGGACCCGGAGCCCTCCAACCCACCTCTGTACTTGGCCAAGGAGTCGCCTTGGCAGTGTGCTCACCATGTGCCCTAGGACATCAAGAGCTCCAAACATGCTCATTACTAGGCCAACGAGTCACCTGGAGAGTGTCTCACCATGTAACCTGTGACTTGGATCCCTGCAACAGAGCAGAGCAGAGGGAAGTCCAATCCCCAGAACACTGGGCTTGCCACAAGGCTGCATGCCACAAGCCCTTCAAATTAACTCTGCACTAGGCCTAGTAGTCTCCTGTATAGTGGGCTCAACACATGACCTTGTAACTGGAGCCCTCTAATCAAACAGACCCCAGGGAAAACAAACACTGGGGTTGCCAGTTGTCCTTAGTCTATGAGACCTACAAACCAGCCTAGCACATCACCCATATGTCCACTGGACCCATGGCCAAATGGGAGTCTTGAATCCATGAGCCACCATCCCAGCCTAGCACTGGGCAAAAAACTCACTGGGACACCGACCTTACCCCACCCCACCCCCGACTTGGAGCCCTCCAAACCAGAGAAGTGGGCAATCAAGTTATCAGGACATCGGTCCCGCTGAGATTCCTGTGACCCCAAGCCCTTGCCTCCAGCTTGGTACTGAACCAATGAGTCCCCTGGATACTGTGCTGACCAGGGGAAGCTTCAACCAAATTCTCTGCATCCCAGCAGGGCACAGGACAATTGAGTCCCTTCTCACCTGGGACCGACATCAATTTAAGTCCTTGTGGTCTGTCACCTGCACAGTCTTCAAATATTTTGAGGAGTTCTCCTCAGAAGAAACTGACACCAATCCCTAAAAGATGAGACAGACTGGTGGTTTGAATACTGCATTAAACTTCATGGCAGGAGAACGGGGAGCTGGGAATGAGTTGTAGAGCACAGAGGAGTCATTGGCTGAGGTCCTCCAGATTAAGGAGAGTTGCTACCACCTGGAGAGGTGAAGGCCTTAGAACAGGCCCAGCAGTGCGATGAGAGGCAGGTTAACCTCCATGAGGTGGAGAGATACTTTGTGCACATGAAGGACTTCCTGGAAAAGTTTGCCTTCCAAGCAATGTTGTCCAAGGGGTGATGTCCTCCCACCCACCCAAGATGGCACAAAAGGGGAGCTGGGAAAATGTGATTATCTCCAGGAGTTGGGGCGTGGCATGAATTTACAATTTAAGTGAGCTTTACATAATTTAAAATGGTCATTTCAGTGGTGGAGAAGTAGGTATTTCCGTACTTCCCACCTGCATCTCTCAAAGAAGGGCTGAAGCCAAAGGACTCTGAACCATAAGAGTCTGGGAGGAAAAGAGATGGAGTCCACTAAGAAGACAGCCTCATAGGGCTTTTGGAGAGAGATCTCATCTCTACCTGCGGAGCTTTCTCTGGGTTGGGTGCCCTGGTCCCAGAAATTCCCTCTGGGATAGACAGTATGCAAGGGACGCAGTCAGCAATAGGAGAAACCAGTCCCCTGCTCGGTCCCCTGCTCGGACCCCTGATAGGAAGTGCCCCAGCTTTAGGGAATACATTTTGGGCGGTATCATTAATGTGCACGGAGTAAGAGCTTAAAACACGACTTGGTGTGGGACATAGAATACTGCCCACCTTGGCTGCGCCCGCGGCACAGTGAGATCGGACCCAAAGGAGTGATTTGGAACACCTGATTCAAGAAGGGACTGGGGGGTCGCCATTTTTCTCCCCGCCAGACAACCAAGGCGGGACCTCAGGGAGTGGTGTGGGACCCACAGTGGAGGCGAGACCTGCCTACACCAAACCACGCCCATCTGCGCTGGGTAGCTGCTTTTTTACAGGAGCTGGATAGAGGCAGCAGAAAAAGCCCCTGCCCCAGGACCAGCACTGATGCTTTGCCTTGATTAACCCTAGATTAATTCTTGCCATTCAGATATATTCTCCCTTATCTCATGCTTATCTCTCCCCACCTCTGGACAGGTTATTCTGGTTATAGGTTTGCTTCAACAGACATATTTAATCCATTCTCTTGATGCATGTTCTACACCTCCTTTGTTACCTTCCTTTCTCTCTCTCTCTGAAATAATCAGACTATATAGTTGCTCTGGGTAACATAATCTTTGTTTTTTTCCTCCTCACCTCCTGCTGTATTCTCCTTTTTCTCTCTCTGAATTAAGCTTTTTAGTGTCTCTGCCTGGTCAATGTTTAATTTCTCTTTCTCCCCACCCCTGTCATTTCTCTCTTTGTATATGCTCTTCCATCAGCACTGCTTCCACCCTCCTCTTTATTTATAGCTGGAATTTCTGGTTTTATGCATCTAGACTGTCCATTGTCATTTGTTGTTCTTGTTTGTGGGGCTTTTTTTTTTTTTTGGTTTGCTTGTTTGTTTGATTTGTTTGTGGTTTGCGTGCTTTTGTTCCCTGTTTGTCTGTCTGTTTTCCTTTCCAGGGATACCTCAAGAAACAAACCAAAGTACACATGCTGGAGAGTCCCAAATATCACTATGAGTAGGGAAAGAAAATAACCAAAGTCACATCAAGAGAGACCAAGGGACACCATTAAAAGAAAACTTCCTGAATGGACAGGCCCTGGAGAGTCTATGAGCCTCCTTTAATATAGCAGTACTCGCAGGTGCAGAACGTATAACAAGCTTTTAAAACTGACAAGAGACAGAAAGCTAGCCAAAATGACAAAATGGAAGAACTCTCCCCTAAAAAATTCCAGGAAAAATTCACAGCTAAAGAATTGGTCAGAACAGATATAAGCAACATAACTGACCAAGAATTTAGAACAATAGTCATAAAATTAATCGCTGGGCTTGAAAAAAAGGCATAGAAGACAACAGAGATGCCATTGCTACAAAGATCATGGATATGGATCTTAAAAATAGTTATGATGAACAAAAAAAGCTATAAATGAGGTGCATAATAAAATGGTGGCGGCCACTGCACGAATTGAAGAGGCAGATGGGGAGAATAGGTGAATTAGAAGATACAATTATAGAAAAAGAGGAAGCCAAGAAAAAGAGAGATAAATTGATCCAGGAGCATGATAGGAGAATTCAAGACTGAGTGATGCAATCAAACGGAACAATATTTATATCATAGGAATTCCAGAAGAAGGAGAAGAAGAAGAAGAAGAAGAAGAAGAAGAAGAAGAAGAGAGGAAGGGGCTGGAGTGGTACTTGAACAAATTATAGCCGAGAATCTCTCCAATCTGGGGAAGGAAATAGACCTTGAAATCTAAGAGGCACAGAGAACTCCCTTCAGACGTAACTTCAATCGATCCTCTGTGTGACATATCATAGTGAAACTGGCAAAATATAAGGATAAAGAGAGAATTCTGAAAGCAGCTAAGGATAAAAGGGCCCTAACATACAAAGGGAGACACATCAGGGTAGTAGCAGACCTATCTACTGAAACTTGGCAGGCCAGAAAGGAATGGCAGGAAATCTTCAATGTGATGATCAGAAAAAATATGCAGCCAAGAATCCTTTATCCAGCAAGCCTGTCATTCAGAATAGAACGAGAGATAAAGGTGTTCCCAAATAAACAAAAATTGAAAGAATTCAT
>JAQQST010001542.1:0-12345 GCA_028646485.1 Cryptoprocta ferox | reverse complement strand
CGGCTCCCAGCAGTTAGCGGTGCTATCCTCCCACGGTCAAAAATCTGCGTATAACTTGACTCCCTAAAGACTTGCCTACTAATAGCCTATTGGCCAGAACCTTACAGATGGCATAAACAGTCAATTAATACATATTTTGTATGTTATATGAATTATCTATTGTAGTCTTACAATAAAGACACAAAAATTTTATTTTCAACACTATACTGTATTTATTTTAAAGATCCATGTGTAAGTGGTTCCGCACAGTTCAAACCTACATTGTTCCATGGTTAACTGTGGTTAACAACAAACCTATGTTGTTCCATGGTTAAACGCTCTTTAGGAATTCATTTATATAAACTTATAAACAAAGAGGAGCAAGATGCTGATGAACCAGGGATGAAATGATAATTACCTTAGGCTAGGAGACAGCCAGATGAATTAGTGGGGTTACTTTATATTAAATGTAGTAGCTATAAAGGTACTAGATTTTGCTTTGTAGATTCATAATTACATTATTTAAAATACTAAATAATTAAAGCACTCTAGATGAGGACCAATGATATGAGTAGGTCATGAAACCAAAGAGAATGATTAACCCAGTTTACTGCATCTAAGCTTCTTAGATAAAAATTCTTTTAAGGATTTTATTTCCAATTATCTAAAACTTGTGGTCTAGTGTCAAATTGTGCAGACAATGACAGAAGTATCAATAAAGTCATTACATTTTCAGGTTATTTATTTTTTTAAAGTTTATTTCTTTATTTTGAGAGACAGAGTAGAGAGTGAAAGAAAAAGAGAGAGAAGGACCATGAGTGGGAGAGTGACATAAAGAGAGGGAGAGAAGGAGTCCCAAGCAGGACCCCGGCACACGGCTTGAACTCACAAACTATGAGATCATGACCTGAGCCAAAACCACAGGTTGGATGCTTAACCAAGTGAGCCATCCAGGCGCCCACATTTTCAGTTTATTTTTGATATTAGATTAGAGTACAGCTGAATCAATATACTTATTTATATAATGCTAAGAAGCTAGCATAATTTTTCTAAACAAAATTAAATAGATTTTGTTAGCCTTTAATACAATTTTTTAAAAAACTAAAATTTTAGGGACGCCTAGGTAGCTCAGTTAGTTAAGAGCCTGACTTCAGCTCAGGTCATGATCTCGCGGTCTGTGAGTTTGAGCCCTGCATTGGGCTCTGTGCTCTGTGTGTCTCCCTCTCTCTCTGCCCCTCCCCCACTCACACTGTCTCACTCCCAAAAATAAATAAATATTTTTTAAAAATTTAAAAAATAGTAATAATAAACTAAAATTTTAAAATATGGTTTTTGGAAATGGTCTAATTTGTTATACAATAACTCACAATATATGCTACTATTAAACAGTACTTTATAAAACCTCTAATGTAAAGAATTTATAGAGCTGTATGTAACTGAGATACAAGGGTAGACTCTGTCATCAACATGATCAGGTCAACTTACTTTTACTATAAGTTGAAGAACTCTCCTTCCGACTCAGCTTAAGATAAAGTTTGCTTTTAGGTTCGCTATAAAATTCAGGATTTACACTAGTAACCTTCTTTAGTTTGCCATACTGTTTTCTTTGAAAGTCAAATCCTTTTCTAGAAAATGAGTAAAAACAAAAATGGATTTAAATATTAAGGTACAAATTTTTACTGAGATATAATGGTCAGTAAATTATACTGAGTAATTTATAATGATCAGTAAATTATACAAAACTGAGATATATGTATATATATAATTATGAAAATAAGTCTGGTTAACATCTGTCACTACACAGTAGAGTTACAAATTGCCTTCCTTGTGATGATTACTTTTAAGATCTACTCTCTTAGCAACTTTAACATATACAATACAGTATTACTAACTACAGTTACCATGCTATACATTACAACCCCAGGACTTACTTTGTCAGTGGAAGTTTGAAAGTACAAATTTTGTTTTCATCTTTAAAATACAGCATTAAAAAGGGGCTCCTGGGTGGCTCAGTCGGTTAAGCGTCAGACTTCAGCTCAGGTCATGATCTCACGGTTCGTGGGTTCGAGCCCCGCGTTGGGCTTGGTGCTGACAGCTCAGAGCCTGGAGTCTGTGTTCAGATTCTGTGTCTCCCTCTCTCTCTGACCCTCCCCTGTTCACGCTCTCTCTCTCCCTCTCTCTCTCTCTCTCTCTCCCTCTCTCAAAAATAAGTAAAACATTAAAAAAAAAGAAAATTGGAAAAAAAATACAGCATTAAAAGGAGAGAACCAGGGTGAGTGTATGTTTATATGCTTTCATCTATGTGCACACAAAAAAATACGAAGAAAATATAACCCTCACAGAATTATTAGTTTTTTTTTTTTTTTAATGTTTTATTTATTTTTTGAGACAGAGGAGCACAAGCGAGGGAGGGGCAGAAAGAGAGGGGACAAAGGATCTGAAGCTGGCTCCACACTGACAGGCTGACAGCAGTGAGCCGAAGCGGGGCTCGAACTCACGAACCATGAGATCATGACCTGAGCCAAAGTCAGATGCTCAACCAACTGAGCCACGCAGGTGCCCTGAATTATCATTAGTTTTAAAAGAGACTAAGCTAGGAAAAGTATCGATAAAGTATATGAAAGATAGAGTACCTCAGCTTCAATAACCGTAATAAATTATCCCCATTATTTCCATATCTTATAGGTTATGATGATGATTAAATGAAACAATACATGCAAAGTACTTAGAAGAATGCACAGCATGTATAAACTCCCCATAGATGTTATTAAATTACCATGCAAATGTTCATTATAGCTACTTTTTTGGATAATCCCACTTTTATAAGACAAGTTTGCAAAATGTAGCATTCTGTTATCCTAGGAAACTAGCTAGTTAGGCTTGTGAATGACCACTACCTACTATCCTGCACTGACAAAAATTATTCTTGTGGTTTGTTCAACGGGGTTTGCCTAAGGATTATGATTATATATAAAAATGATTAGAAAAGTAGCTTGCCTGCCAGTTATCTTGACATTGCTGACACTGCTTGATGTTCAGAGGGGCCAAAAATCCCTTTAGGAAATTATTTCCATTTTACAGTTAGAAAAACTGAGGTACTCTTTTAGATATTTTACCTATCTCAATCTCTTTTGAAACTGATAACAATCATGTGAGGTTATTATTTTCTGATATAATTAATTATAGCCATTATCTGGTACCAAGAAACATACCTCACCAAAAGCTGACATTCCTCAAAGAGGGGTATCTTCTGACTTCTTAAATATAAGCCAATACTCTTTATATCACTTAAAACCATGCTAGGTAGAGAGGCTTCCTGTGTTAAATGTCCTGGGGTCACTTCTTCAAGCCACTTGAAAAATTTACATCGGTCAGCTGTGGGTCCATCACAGGTATAAAAGAGACGACCCTAAGAAGAGAAGAGTATTAGAATTTAATAAGAAAAATTTTATATTTTACTGTTTTTGTATTATGCTTGTCAAGATTTCTACAAAAAGCTGCTTGGCATCAATGTACTCTAATAAATTATTCATTATACAAGTTAATCTTTTTATTAATATTAAATAACGAATTAAAATTTAGAATCACTTACTTTATATTTCTTTTCTCTTTATCAAAAAATTACATTACTCTGAGAATATAAGCTTATTTGAAAAACAAAATTTTTTGTCTTCCCAATTTAAAATGTTCACCATAGACAACCTGAAAGCTACCCAGAAACAATTACAAGAAACATCTTGTGCATTTCTTTTTGGCCTTTTTTGTCACTCACGTCAGTGTGTGCACACAAGGACACACACATACATTGGTTTTTTAAAAAGAGGAAAACTCAGATAATGCTGTGTTTTCTATTCCATAACCTAACGTAACCTAACACAATAACATACTGTATGCATGACAACCATGTCATCTAATTATCTTAAAAAGAAAAAAAGACTTTTGATGGCTCTCTAATATTTTATTCTATGGTTGTATTATTTACAAATTCTTGCCTTTAACAACTAAATTTATATCTCAATTTACATACACAACACATAAACATTTTACTAACTTGACTTCTTCCATAATAATATGTTATCAACAATGTAAATTAAATCAGAATGCTTTTATATTCCTCAGGCTTTACCTGTTACTTGTACTGGGGATCACACAGTAGACTACTTCAACTTTCACTTCTTCAGGCTCACCTCTGCATTCTCTAAGACCTCAGGTTGGACATAGTCTTTTCTCAATGTTCTCACTGTAACTTGGGCATATCCTTCCTATGCTATCAATTACACATTATATAAAATTTCCTCTTATGTTTCTGTCTGCATCCACCACTATGCAATAGGTTCCTTGAAGGATTATCTTAACTCATACTTTCATATCCTAGAACACAGATAATCTTTCAGTAAAAATTGACTGGGAGTTCACTGTATGTTAGTTACTAACACCTCAAGTAGAAGGCTAGTAATCAAGACCTGCTCCTTAACTAAGCTGGTCATAAAGCAATAGGTACCTAAACTTTTTACAAAATAAGTATTTGTGGGGCAACGGGTGAGTAAGAGGGAACAATACCTTATTTGGACCTTCCTTTTTAACTGTGACAAGTTTTGCAGGTTGATGATGATGGCAGGATGGCACCCTACTTTCTACATTTTTCAGTTTCTCTCCCTTTAATGATGTGTAAAATGATATGTCAACTTTTGAAAGAGCTTTGTGCAATCTCTGTGCCAACCCAAACAGCAATATATTTAGATGTTCTACAAAAAAGATAAATACAGATGAAAATTAAATACAAAATAATTTTGCGTTTGTATCATGTGTACTGTTAGCTAAGTTTGCAAATAGGGTATTAACAGAGTAATCGATAACCTAACATTAATATTCATTTTTTAAAGGCAAGTTTTGCCCTTGTACAGCAAAACAAACTCAAAACTAATCATGCATCATACTTAAAATTTCTTAACAAAACCATCTGTAACACTTCTAGTTTTGTTTTTTGTTTAAATTAAACTGAGCCATGCAGGTGCCCCAGTAACACTTCCAGTTTAATAAAAAAAAAAAAATGAAGGGGCACCTGGGTGGCTCAATTGGTTTAGTGGCTGATTCTTGATTTCAGCTCAGGTCATGATCTCACGGTTTGTGGGTTCGAGCCCCGCAGCGGGCCATGTGCTGACAGCTCAGAGCCTGGAGCCTGCTTCAGATTCTGTGTCTCCCTCTCTCTCTGCCCCTCCCCCACTCACTCACACTCTTTCTCTATTTAAAAAATAAATAAACATTTTTTTAAATGAAAAATTCTAACTTGTAAAAGATAATACTGTCATTTCCTACTTTTGACACTCAATTTGACCTGAAATTAGAATATAAGTTACTGTCGAAAACTGGAATGAACATATGGAAAATAACAAATCTCAAGTAGAGAATTTAATGTGAAAATTCACAATATAAGATACTATATTTTCTCACAGCTATACTACTTACATTAAGAAGCAACCAATTATAATAAAATAGAAAGATAACAGTCATACCTATGAGACAAGATGTAAAAATTTGCTTGTAATGAGCAGGAGACTGGAAAACAGCTGGTATATTAATTTGCCTTTGGGGAAGATAAGCAGAGTTTATTTTCTGCCCACTCGGGAAGCATAGCTCAGAGCCACTTATCTCCTGAAATGGAATAATTCAAGTTATTTTAACAACTCTGGAAAAATACTGTCTACTAATGAGTAAATTATTTCCTATAGATATGTTTAACACATTTTTTTTGTTTTCAGAATCCTTGAAAATCATTTTCTAATTTTATTATCATTATTACTATTATTATCTTAGAAAGAGAGCACAAGCAGGGGAGGGGGGCAGAGGGAGAGAGACAAGAGAATCTTAAGCAAGCTCCATGCTCAGAGTGGAGCCCGATACAGGGCTCCATTCCATGACCCTGGGATCATGACCCAACTGAAATCAAGAGTCAGATGCTCAACTGACAGAGCCACCCAGGAGCTCTTCATTTTCTCATTTTAAATGAGACACTAAGTATAGCAAAAATGGCTATGCATAGCACTTTTAATCATATAAATAAGACTAAACGTGGGGCACCTGGTTGGCTCCATCGGTTGAGCATCCAACTTCGGCTCAGGTCATGATTTCATGATTCATGAGTTTGAGCCCCATATTGGGCTTGCTACTGTCAATGCAGAGCCCTCTTTGGATCCTCTGTTCCTCTGTCTCTCTGCCCATTCCCCACTTACAGTCTCTTCCCCCCAAATAAATAAACATTAAAAAATAAAAAAAAAGACTAAACATTTCTTGTCTGCCCCTTAATAAGTTTGTAAATACTTTTTGCTAGGAAAAACTTAGCTGATGTGAATGGATCATTATGTATTTCTATTTCCAGTTACAACTACAATAGAATTGTGCACAACCAGTGCATAGTAAGATGTAACTTTACCCTAATAATGATCTGATTGGCAAAACTGAGCTGATAGTGAAAAATGAAAACAATCACAGTAATAGAAGTAGTGGAAGTGGAAACAGTTGGAGCTACAATTTATTAAGTACCTATTATGTGCCAGATACCACATCAGATACTTTCAGATATATATATTTTTTTAATGCTCATAACTACTAGGCAAAATTTTAAGTCAAAGAAGATATGACTATAACTAGAGTTCTGTAAAACTCAAAAAAAGAAGCCATCAGCTCCAAGAGTAAAACCATTGCTCCTATATGATTTTAGGAATTTTTTGTTGTTGAAATTCAAACAATAACTATTGGAAAAAATGCACCAAGATACATTGGTTCATTTCCTCACCTGTAAATCTCCTGTTACACTGTAGTTGTAGCAGGCTGACTCTCCTAACACATTGTGAATTTTCTCAGTCCTAGAAGTCTGCTTTAAATTCAAAGATAGTGCTTTCTTTCTGGAAATCAAATCTTGACTGCTAAAATCCTGGTGCTGTTGATGGAGCATGTCTTTTATCATTTGCAAATGTATGGAGTCTAAAGAGCTTTCATTCAAAGCATCACTCTGTCTTTCACCCACATCACTAAAATGTGTCCCAGAAACCACCTCAGCAGAGAAGCCATCTGTTACTTTATCAACTACATTTGGAGTAGTCAAGTTGCGCTGGGGTATATTTTGATATTTCAGCCACTTGCTTTGAGTAGATATATTATTAAGAAGTAAAACGTCCTCTGGAGTCACTTCTCTGGATTCTTTAGAGAAGGAAGTTTCACCTTGGTCATCAAGCCCAAAGCTAAAAGAAAGAACCGCTGACTCTTCACACAAGTTGAATATGGGAGAACCAGAAGATTCTTGCCTGCCAGAGTTGACCTCATATGAACAAGAATCTAAATCAGATGACCTATCAACGGGTGGTAAAGTAATATGTGGAACTCGGGTTCTACTTACTAATGGAAGCCTTTGAAAGTTCTTATTCTCCAGAGAAGTGGGTTTTTTGAGAACTGGAAAAAAAATAAAAGAAAAAGAGCTGATTAAGTAAAAATGCATTATGGTATTCACCTAGGCTCTAAAAACCAGTAGCTATCTATACAAAAAAGCAAAGTAATAACTTGCCTTGCTGAAAACAAACAAACATAAAAAACAGGAAATTTTAGATAGATGAAATTGCCAAGGCCTAGAGGTAACATGACTACTACTGATTGGCAGAGTCAGGACATGAACTGAGAACTAGTTTTTTGTTCTCAATTGTATATTCCTACTCCAGCGACTGAAGTTCATGGTTTATTTATCTGTCTATATGACTGTACCTTCCTTTATATTTACTATACCCATGAGTTGATATATTAACCTTCAGGGTAAAGAAGATAGTTAGCTTTATTCTGATCTATTGGTATGTGGTAAAAGTACAATTCTTGTAAACTAGATTTTGGCTGAGTTTTAGAATTCCTCCTGTCAGCAGTATTAGTAATAAATATATTCCTAAAAATGTAAAAAGCAATAATAAATATTTGTTGAATAAACGAATAAATAATACTGGATGAGAACTACATAAGCTTAAAGTTTTTATCTGACAATGCTATGGTTTCCTATTTTATAATAATGTACCTTCTTGACAGTTACTATTTGTTGGAAATAAACTCTGGGGATCACTTGGGTAGGCAGCAGAGCAGTAAGTGAGCCAATGATATTCTTTTATAGTGTTATTTTATAATTCTAGCAAGCCAATGAAGCAACACTGATAGAAAAGTTAAAACGTCATTAAAGAGTAAAAGACTGGCACAAAAATAGAAATACAGATGAGACAGAATAGAGAGTCTAGAAATAAGCCCACACTTCTAATGGTCATATAACAAAGGAGGCAAGAATATACAAATGAGAAAAGACAATCTCTTCAACAAATGGAGCTGGGAACACTGGAGAGCAACATGCAAAAGAATAAAACTGGACCACTTTTTTACACCAGACACAAAAATAAACTCAGAATGGATTAAAGGTTATACCAAAGTCAACCAATGGTGTAATTCAGACCTTCACAATGAATCATTCCCCTGGGAGGGGAGGGCACAATAGAGGAGCTCGGCTCTGGAGTTACAGCTGTGAGAAGTACTGTAATAATAGAAGACATGAGCAGAGGTCTGTGATGAGAAGTTGAGAGAAGAAGTAAGGGAGTGCTGTATTTGGAAGTAAGAGCCAACTCAAATAGAAAAGCATTTTGGGAAGGCTTGAGGGGGATGGCACTGAATCCGGTTTCAAGATATTTTTAGTTTAGTTACAATTTCTCAAATAAAAAACTTCATTTTATGCAGCTAGATACTATTAGAGCAGCAGGGTAGCAACTGTCTAAGCTGAGGAAGTGAAAGTCACCAGGTAAAGTTCTTGCTTTCAGGGCCTCCTTAGAGAATTCTAGCACAAAGTCTTCATCTCTTGAGTTCAGAGAAAAAGTAGACACAGGGTTCAATGCCGAGATCTTTTGTTCTGGTGATGTCACCTATTTAGAAAGAGAAAACAAAACTACTGACCAAATGTTACTACATTTTTTCCCTATAGTTTGAATAAATTCTAGTAATCTATATTATACAAATAATGCTTTCAAGCACATTATATAGAGCTACAGTATGGCAAAAATTATTCCTAAAAGGACAGGATAAACTCACTAAAATCAATAAGAATAATAAAAAATAAAACACAGAACATAAAAACCATTGGATTTATTTTAAATGGGTTAGATTCTGATTTAGACTGATCTGGGTTATGGGGATTTGGTTCTGAAGATGAATTTCTAGTCAATAGGGCTTAAGACTAACTCAGACCTCATGTTTGGAGCTGTGAAGGTAAAACTTCTGCAGACTCAAGGAATGAACAGCTTTCTCTTATGTCCTCAGGTCTAGGGTTTATCTACAGTTGACCTAAAATTCAAGACACTGCTCCCAAATGGAGTGAACTTTTTTGACCTATTCCAGATCTGAATAGTCATATTACTCATTATGTTCTTCTCCTTAGAACAGTATTTAACTTTCTTGCTGCTTCTAGAAATTAATCACCTAAAAAATGTAATATGATGATCGCATTTAATATATATATTTGTATAACAATAGAATAAAAGAATAAAAGTTTAGAAGAATACGTACCAAACTGTTAAGAGTGGTTGGTTTCTAATGGAGATAGAATTAAAGAGAAAGGGTTCTTGTAACTTTATGTACTTCTGAATGGTTTAAATTTGTTAAAATGTGTATGTCTTTTTTTTTAGTAAATTATAATAAAGTTAAAAATGTATATATAAATTTTAAAACACTCTCTTGATTAGTCACTTGCCATGCTAGGAAATAAGGATGTGATCATGATCCCCACACTCAGGGAGTTCAATCTAGTAGAAGAAACAGACAAATCAATGGGAATTTACATTAAATCATCACCATAGTAACTGTCATATTAACGAATTATTACTATGTGCCAGGGACTGTCCTAAGTACCTTTTATGTAGTTAAGCAATAAAGTTGTTTAAATTCATCCAGCTTATTAGCAGCAGAGTTGGGGTTCAAACCCAGGCAGCCTAGACTGTATTGCACCTTCAACAAAAGTAACAACAATAGGCAATATTTACTGAGTATTACACCTTGTTCCCACAGTACATTCTCTACCAACCAGGCACAGAGTTCTTTTTAAACATAAGTTCAATCATTTCACTTCTCTCATTAAAACTCTAATAGTTCTCAAACTCTCTCAAAGTACAAGCCTCTGAAAATGTCCTACACAGCTGTCCTGTAAGATCAGGTCTCTTACTTCCTTTTTGATCTCTCTTCCTACATCTTTCCCTTTCATTATTCACTCATTCCATGGCTACCTCCTTGCTGTTCCACAAATTGGCCAGCATACCCGTGCCTCAAAACCTTCACATTTGTTATTCCTTATGCCTGGAATGCTATTCCTCCAGATATCTGCATGGCATGTGTGTGCTCTCCCTCCCTCTCTTCTTTCAGGTCTCTACTCCAGTGTCATCTTATTAGAGAGGCCCTATTTTACCTATAAAATAGAACTCCATCCCCCTTACACAGCTTTATTGTTCTCCACAGCACTTAAACCCTCTAAGGTACTTACTATACACTTGCCTTATTATCTGTCTCCTTTCATCAGAATGCAAGCTCCAGGAGAGCAGCTCTTTGCCTGTTTTATTCACAGGCCTATCTCTAGCATGTAGAACAGTGCAACACACAGAAGATGCCCCCAAAATATTTGAGGAATGAGTGACTGACTGATCGATTAAATATGCTAATCTTTTTAAGGAATTTTCCACATCCACAGTCACTACTTTCTTACATCGCATTTACCACTTAATCCATTCTAAACTGGTTTCAATCCTCACTATTTCAAACTGAAACTGAAACTTGAAACTGCTCTTGCCAAAGTAACCAATGACCCCCAAGTTGCCAAACAGACATCTTTCTGTCATTTTACTGATGTCTCAACAATAACTGACATAGCTAATCCTTCCCATTTCCCAATTCTTAAGAATGGGATATAACACATTCTCCTTTCTATACACACTCTTGAAATGAACCTATCCATTCTTGGTGCTTTAAATTTTGCTATATGCAAATGACTACACAAATATCTCTGATCCAGACCCATGTAACCCAACTTCTAACTTTACATCTCTATTTAACTGACTCATAGGCATTCCTTGCCTGTTCCTATATATTCATTAAACCTGCCCCTCCCTGCTGTGGACTGAATTGCATCCCCCACAAATTCATATGTTTAAGCCCTAACCCTAATGCAACTGTACTTGGGGACATGGCCTCTAAGAGGTAACAAAGTCTAGAAGTGCCTGGGTGGCTCAGTTGGTTAAGCGTCCAACTTTGGCTCAGGTCACAATCTCACAGTTCATGAGTTCGAGCCCCGTGTCGGGCTCTGTGCTGACAGCTCAGAGCCTGGAGCCTGCTTCAGATTCTGTGCCTTCCCCCCACCCTTCTCTCTGCCCCTCCCCAGCTCATACACTGTCTCTCTGTCTCAAAAATAAATAAAACATTAAAAAAAATTAAGAGGTAACAAAGTCTAAATGATAAATGAGGTCATAAGAGTGGGGCTCTGATCTGACAGAATTAGTGTCCTCATAAAAAGAAAGCTTGCATTCACCTGCTCTCTTTCTCTCTCTCCATGTGTACACACGGAGGAAAGGCCATGTGAGGACACAGTGAGAAGGTAGCCATCTGCAAGTCAGGAAGACAGTTCTCATGAGAAATCAAATTAGCCAGGACTTTGATCTTGGACTTCTAGCTTCCAAAACTATGACAAAATAAATTTCTATTGTTTAAGAGACCTTTCTGCAGTATTTTGTTACGGCAATCCCAGCAGACTAATACACTCCTCTACCCTACTCCACCCAGTAAAAAAACACACAATTGTTAAGTCAGACAGCCAGAAATCTTTCTTCTCCCTTTTCCTTCACCCTAACTCTCTACATTCAATCCACCAACATTCATGCTTCTAACTCCTTTTACTGTCACAACCCCTATCTTCGAGTCCCTATCAATTAAGTCTCCTCTAAACTGTTTTCCGTTTCCACGGCAGCGCCCACTAAACCCATCTACCACAGAGCAGCCAGCAAAACCTTTTAAAAATGTAAATTAAGTCATCTGATTTTCTGCTGAAAACTCTTCATGAATTTCCCTGAGGAAAACAGAGGACTATCAAAATTCTTAACCTCACCAGTAAGACTGTGTGTCTGGTCCTGCTCACTTTTCCAATCTCTAAGTACCACTTTTCCTTTCACTCTCTACAATCCCACTACTCTGGCTTTCTTCCACTTTCTCAAGCCCACTTAGCTCTTTTCAGTCTCAGGATATTTATACTTGCAGTTTCTTTGCAAGGTATGTTCCTCCCCTACTGCTGCCATAGCTGGAGAAGCCATAAAGTAGATTTAT
>JAQQST010001541.1:0-12345 GCA_028646485.1 Cryptoprocta ferox | reverse complement strand
TGAGGAGTGGCCAGGAGAAGGGGTGAGAGCCTTGCTTGCATTCACACCCAGTAAGAACTTGCAGGCACCCACATGGCGGATTGCCTCTGCCAACAAGGTCAAGAGCCAGTCTCGGAGGACCCAACCCAGGGACTTCTTCCACTGAATGGGGAAGATCCTTCCTCTGCCCATCACGCCTCAGCCACGAGCTTGCTGTTCAGGACAGGAGGATAGGACAGAGGGGAAGTGAAAGCTTGGAACCTGCCCCCTCTGTTCTGAGGGACCGGAGGAGGTGATGGGAGGAGGTGATGAGAGAGCAGTAGGAGGGCAGAAGGGAGATGTGCTACCTCCATATGGGGGATGATGAGACCAGGGTCCCTCAGTAGGGGTGAGATGAGACCAGGGAAATGCGGAGGGCATCAGTCAGGACTCTGGGAGGGAGGGGTCACCTCAGACACCACCCCTTCCCCCACAGACCTGGGGCCACCACGGCCAAGAAGCAGACTCAGCCACGCAGTGTGGTTAGGGGCTGGGGGCTGGACGTTTGCTTTCCAGAGCTGCTCTTTGTACCATTGTGGGGTGGCTCAGACCCAGACAGTCCCACAGGGACCCAGAGAGGGGTGTGCTGGACCTAACTCAGGTGCCTCCCCAGACTCCTCTGGCCACGTGCTCCTGGCCCCAGTCACGTGGACCCTTCCCATCCTCTGCCACTAGCTGCTAGCACATCACTGCCTGTAAGCCTTACTTTCTTCATCCACATAATAGGGATAAGAACGGCACCTATCCCATCGTGTAACCACTTTGTGCCTCTGTTGCCTCATCTGAAAAATGAAAATAATAATAGGACCCATTTCTTCCCTCTACCCCAGTTTTATTGTTATAATTGATATACAGACTGTTTAAGGTATACAGCATAATGGTTTGACATACATATTGCGAAATGATTATCACAGTAACTTTGGTTAACATCTATCATCTCGTATAATATCACCTATTCCAGATGATCACTGGAAGGATTAAATGATTAACATGAATAAAGCACTTAAAACAATGCCTGGTGCTAATAGGTACCATATAAGTGTTTGTGTTATTGTTACTCTATTTTCAAGTTAGGTTTGCTTCATCAAAGTTTCTTCGTGCAGCATAGGGCTTAGGAAATGAATATATTTAAATGTCATGGAATTGTAGCCTTTTATTTATTTATTTATTTAATATAATTTATTGTCAAATTGTCTTACACGCAACACCCTGTGCTCATCCCAACAAGTGCCCTCCTCAATGCCCATCACCCATTTTCCCCTCTCCCCCACCTCCCATCAACACTGTTTGTTCTCTGTATTTAAGAGTCTCTTATGGTTTGCCTCCCTCCCTCTCTGTTTGTAACTATCTTTTTCCCCCTTCCCTTCCCCCATGGTCTTCTGTTCAGTTTTTCAAGATCCACATATGAGTGAAAACATATGATATCTGTCTTTCTCTGACTAACTTATTTCACTTAGCATAATACCCTCCAGTTCCATCCACATTGCTGCAAATGGCAAGATTTCATTCTTTCTCATTGCCAAGTAGTATTCCATTGTATATATAAACCACATCTTCTTATCCATCCATCAGTTGATGGACATTTAGGCTCTTTCAAAAGGTTTAGACTAGATTAATTTTTTTTAAAAAAATCCATTTCATCTCTAAAAAGCTACAATTTGGAAATTATGGAAAATAGTGAAATTGTAGCCTTTTAGAGATGAAATGGATTTTTAAAAAAATTAATCTAGTCCAAACCTTTTGTGTTGTAAGTGGCAAAAACAGGCTCTGAGGGGCATATCCAAGATTGTCCAGGCCATAATGGCAGGGCTGGGACTAGAGTCCAGTCCAGATCTCTTCCCAATTTGCCATGCTGTGTTCCTACATATCGAATATGGCACCAATGTGCCAATGGCCACGATTAAGCCATAGTCTTTACCACAACAGTCAAGCTTGGATCCAGAAGGCAACACAGAAGCTTAAAGACAGAATTTTGAAATTACCCCCAACACCAGCACCGTCCTCTGTCTTTCGCTTTGGAATACCTGTTGAAAGCTGGTTCTTTAATGTCATAATATCAAGAGATGTTACATAGCTTCCCCTCTGTGCTCCACCCCTCGGCCAGAATTCTAGGGATTGTATACGAAAGTTCCTTTAATTCTTCCCAAATGAACTCTCTCTGTACCACACCTTAATTCTCCCTAAGAAGTCTCTTGTCCAGGGAGAGTTTATATAATATTCTGCTATGGTCAAAGCACACTTCTCTTTTGGCACCTGATATTGTCATAGATCTTTGAACTCTGCTTTTGCAGACTGCTGGGCTAAAACAGTGAAAACTGTTGGTCTTTTAGAGTGCTTTCTGCAAAACCTCTCTTCCATTCTTTCCTCTCTTTTGCCACTGTCACCTCCCCAAAGCGGACCCTTTTCACTTCCTGGTGATTGAAAAGGGGTGCAATAGTGCGTTAGTTAGAAGGGTCGTCTGGAATGAGACCTGGGTTTGAGCCCTAGCTCCACCACTGATGTGCAGGGAAGTGTTTCTGGGGAAGTTGCTTAACCCCTAAACAGACCCATGCTAGGAGCTGGCTCGAGTTGGCACAGGGAAACAAATTTTGTGCATCTTTTCCCAACTCTATGTTCAGTGACTTCCTGTTGGCAGCTTGAAATTCGCCTTGGGGATGTTTTACACCAGGGACGCTGGCAAACGCTACAAATTAGCATCCTCTTCCCTCCAGCATTTGCCAGCACACCTGTGCGTCTAAACCTCCCTTCTTTATCCATGTAGTGGGAATGACAATAGTATTTACCCCCAAAGAGCTGCTGTGAGAGTTAAATGAGAGAATGTACAGGCACACCTCAGAGACCTTGCAGGTTTGGTTACAGATTGCTGCGATCGAGCAAACATCACAATAAAGCAAGTCAAATGAACTTATTGGTTTCCCAGTGCCTATAACAGTTGTGTTTACACTATACTGTCGTCTATTAAGTGTGCAATAGCCATTATGTCTAAAATCAGTGTACATACCTGAATTTAAAAATATTGCTAGAAAATCCTAACTCTCATCTTAGCTTTCAACACATCATTGTCTTTTTGCTGATCTTGGGGTCTTGCCTAGAGGTGGAAGGCTGCTGCCTGATCAGAGCGGTGGTGGCTGAAGGTGTGGCTGTGGCAATTTCTTCAAATAAGATGGCAATGACGTTTTCCACATCGATTGACTCTTCCCTTCACGAACTGTCTCTGTAGCACATGATGCTGTTGGATAGCATCTTACCCACAGCAAAACTTCTCTCAACATTGGAGTCAATCCTCTCAAATGCTCCTGCTGCTTTATCAGCTAAGTTTATGTAATATTCTATGTTCTAACTCCTTTGTGTCATTTCACCAGTCTTCACGGCATCTTCCCCAGGAGTAGATTCCATGTCAGGAAACCACTTTCTGTGCTCATCCCTGGAAAGAAGTCCCTCCTCTGTTCACGTTTTGTCCTGAGATTGCAGCAGTTCTGTCACACCATCAGGCCCCACTTCTCAGTCTAGGTCTCTTGTTATTTCCACCACATCTGCAGGGACTTCCTCCACGGAAGTCCTGAACCCCTCACAGTCATCCGTGAGGGTTGGAATCAACTTCTTCCAAACTGCTGTTCATGCTGATATTTGGACCTCTCCCCGTGAATCATGGATGTTCCTAATGGAATCTAGAATGGTGGATCTTTTCCAAAAGATTTTCAATTTCATTTGCCCACATTGATCAGAAAAATTGTTTATGGCAGCTATAGCCTTATGAAATTTCTTAAATATTTCTTAATTAATAAGATATGAAACTCAAAATTATTCCTTAATCCATGAGCTAAAGAATTGATGTTGTGTTAGCAGGAGTGAAAACACATTAACCTCATTATACGTCTCTGTCAGAGCTCTTGGGGAACCAGGTGCCTTGTCGACGGGCAGTAATATTTTGAAAGGAATCTTTTTTCCGAGCAGCAGATCTCAACAGTGGGCTTAAAATATTCAGTAAACCATGTTGTCAACAGATGTGCTATCATCCAGGATTTGTTGTTTCATTTACAGAGTACGAGCAGAGTAGATGCAGCATAATTCTCTTTTTTTAACGTTTATTTATTTATTCTGAGAGAGAGACAGAGAGCGAGAGAGAATGGGGGGGGGGCAGAGAGAATCCTGAACAGGCTCCTTGCTGCCAGCACACTCACAAGCCGTGAGATCATGACCTGAGCTGAAACCAAGAGTCAGACACTTAACTGACCGCGCCACCCAGGTGCCCCAAATCAGCATAATTCTTAAGGGCCCTAGGATTTTTGAAATGGTAAGTGGGCATTGGCTTCACCCTAAAGTCACCAGCTGCACTGGCCCCAAAAGAGTCAGGCTGTCCCTTGAAGCTTTGAAGCCAGGCCTTGACTTCTCTCTAACTATGAAAGTCCTAGATGCAGGGTTATCACAAGCCTTTGATTTTTAAAAAATATGATACCTGTAAAGCGCAATAAAACAAAGCACAATAAATTGAGGTATGGCTATGTGTAAAATACCCAGGAAGCATCTGGTATAGAGCGCTCACTGCGGTTGCTGTTATTATCCACCTCTTAACTAGCCTAGTCCCTCCTAGCTATTTCCGTTCTAGCTCATCACTCATTCACTCAACAAATGTTATATTCAGCAATTCCATGCTCCATCCTCCCTACATCAATTTTCTCATGTTTTCCTACTGCCTAAGATAATTTTTCCCCAACTCAACCATATTCTGAATTATAGACTCTGTGAATGAGGAGTGAGGAGGACAGAAGATATGAGTGAAAGGAAGGGAAATCTAGAATAAATGTAGCTGTAAAAGTCTGCTGCACTACTTCAGAGACTAGTCTGTATTCCTGCCTCTTTCACTAACTCTTTACTGCCCTGGAACTGTGACATTCTCCACATCCCTCTGTCTACGCATCAACAAAACATGAGCAGCTGCACCTGTGTGTGTGTGTGTGCATGAAGAGAGGAGCACACACATGCTTGCTTGTGTGCGCACACACATGCACACACATGCCGCCGCCACCACCACCACCCAGTGTGGGGAGGATTTTCAAGTTTAAACCTGATGGTGGGCAAAGCCTCTCCAATGGAAGGTGCTGCCTGCCATTCAATTCTTCTGGGATGTTCTCCAGGCGCTTTGATGTCTATTCTACTTCCTGTTTGGCTTCTAGCTTACTTGTCTGTCAAGATCATCACCTCTCGGTGAAAGAAAGGAAAGGAGGTTACACCGAGCCTGTGCCCACAAGATGCCAAAAAGCCATGGAGCCTGAATGTTAGAAAAACTCACTTTTTCCTGAACTATCCAGTTCTTTCTTTGGTTTGCTGGCTTCGGAATGTCTGCGTTGTGATTTGTGGCAAGAGTGGAGGCAGGAAGCTGAACCTAACTGTTAACTGTCTTTACTTTTAAGGTTTACAAGCTTAATTATTTATGCCAGGGCTCCACACACACCCTTGCAAAGAGGGAAGGGAGAGGTGTTTTTCCATGCACTCTCTCCAACTTCTTTTTGCCCACATCCTTACCACAGCTTCCCTGGCTCTTCCCTGATCTTCCATCTGGCCAGCTGCTGACTCCCTCCTCCTGACTCCCCCCTACACCCATAAACCTGATCTGGATCACTTGGTTTTTCCTAGCTAACTTGCTCCAGATATAGACGAATCTCTTCCCTCCTCAGAGTTTGGAAGATTTCAGAAAGAGCTATTAAGAACTTAAAGGGCAAGCTAGTATTGAGCTGATATTCACCAGTATGATTGTACTTGGCATAAAGATATTAAAATATTATGCATGACATCATCTTATTTGGAGAAAAACTCTAAAGATTCCGCCCAGCCAAAAAAAAACCCCTTTTAGATGTATTAAAACTCAGTAAAGTTGCAAATTATGAAATCAACATGCAAAAATCAGTAGCATGTCTATACAGTAATAGCAAAATATCCAAAAAACAAATTAAGAAAACAACCCCATTTATAATAGCAAAACAATAAAATACTCAGGAATAAATTTCACCCAGGAGATTAAATATCTGCACACTGAAAACTATAAAACATGATGAAAGAAACTAAAGAAGACACAAAACAATAGGAAGGTATCCTGTGCTCATGGACCGGAAGAATTAATATTATTAAAATGTCCTACTCAAAGTGATCTACAGATTCAGTGCAATTCCTTCCAAAATGCCCATGGAATATTTCCTAGAAATAGAAAAAACAATTCTAAAATTCAGTAGAACTTCAAAAGACCCCAAATAGCCAAATCAATCTTGCACAAAAAGAACAAAGCTGGAGGCATCACACTTTCTGATTTCAAAATTTACTACGAAGCTATAGTAATCAAAACAGTACAATGCTAGCATAAAAACAGACATATGGATCAGAATAGAGTCTAGAAATAAATCCATGTATGTACAGTCAGTTGATCTTTGACAAAGGCGCCAAGAATACACAAGGGGGAAAGGAGTCTCTTCAATAAATGTGTTGGAAAACTCGATATCCATGTGCAAAACAATGAAGCTATATCCTTATCTCACACCATATACAAAAATCACTTAAACATATGACCTGAAACTATAAAACTACTAGAAGAAAACATAGGAGAAAAGCTTCTTGACATTGGTCGGGGCAATAACTTTTTGGGTATGACACCAAAAGCACAGGCCACGAAAGCAGAAAGAGACAAATGGGATGCATCAAACCGGAAAGCTTCTGCATAGCAAAGGAAACAGTCAGCAGAGTACAGCGATGATCCACAGAACAGGAGAATATATTTGCAGACTATACATCTGATAAGGGGTTAATATTCAAGATATATAAGGATCTCAAAGAATGCGATAGCAAGAAAATACGTAACTCTATTAAAAAATAGTCAACGTACCTAAATAGATATTTCTCAAAATGAAGGCATTAAAAAATACATTTGTCTTCTTTGGAAGATAAATTTTAAAGTGTTCCACATCAGGGTGCCTGGGTGGCGCGGTTGGTTAAGCGTCCAGCTCTTGACGTGAGCTCAGGTCATGATCTCAAGGTTCGTGGGTTCAAGTCCCGCATCGGGCTCTGCGCTGACAGTGAGGAGAACATGCTTGGGTTTCTCTCTTTCTCCCTCTCTCCCTTTCCCTTCCCTACTTGTGCTCTCTTTCTCTTTCAGAATAAATAAATTTAATAAATAAATAAATAAATAAAATGCTCAATATTACTAATCATCAGGGCAATACAAAACAAAAGCACAATAAGCTATCACCTCACACCTGTTGGAATAGCTACTGTCAAAAGGACCGCAGATGAAGGCTGAGATGTGCAGAAAGAGGAACCTTTGTACGCTGTTGGTGAGAACATAAATTGGTACCCCCATTATGGAAAACAGCATGGAGATTCCTCAAAAATTAAAAATAGAACCACGTATTCTGATCTTGTAATCCTCCTCCTGGGTATAAATCCAAAGGAAAGGAAATCAGGATCTCAAAGAGATATCTGCCCTCCCATGTCCATTGTAGCATTATTCACAATAGCTAAGATCAACTTAAGTGTCTATCCACAGATCAATGAATAAAGAAAATGTGGTACATGCCCACAAGGATATTATTCAGCCTTGGAAAATAAGGAAATCCTACTATTTGAGACCACATGGATAAACCTGAAGGACATTATACTGAGCGAAATAAAACCAAGTACTGCATGATCTCACTTCTGTGTGAAATCTAAAAAAGTCAAACATAGGCAAAGAGTAGAATGGTGGTTGCCAGGGGGTGAGGGGGCGGGAGGAGGTGATGTTGGTCAAAGGGCACAAAGTTGCAGGTATGCAGAATGAATACGTTCTGGATCCAGTACACAGCGTGGTGACTACAGGTAATAATGCTGTTTTGGACACTTGAAAGTGTACATACCTCCCCAAGTGCCACGAAAGCTCCCCACCAAAGGCAGAGCAAGTGGTGAAGCAGGAGGTGAGCTCCAGACCCCTGCCCCACACTCGGCAACCATCCATTTGACTGATTGGTTCTTATCTTTAAAAGAGTTGAATATCACCACACGCTGAGGGGAATAAATAAGATTACACGCTCCAGAGTTCAGATTCCTCCTCTGAAGTTAAGAGTGGCCAGAGACTGTCGGGATTCCACGGGCTGGGGGACACATCCGCGCTCCCCCTGCCCCCCCCACCCCCAGAAGCTGCCCTGTCCTGGGTAAACTCCCTTGGGCACTGAGGCCAGAGACACTTCACTTCTGCTTTTCTGTCTCTCACCTAGAACCCGGGCTCCCTCTCAGAAGCATGAGATGCCTGGCCCAGCGGTTCCCAAACAGCCCTGAGGGGCAGGGCCCATCTGTGAAGAGGGTCTTCCCAGCCTGCTGAGATGGGACACATGCAAGAGATATGCTCCTGTGGAATGACTTGTGCTGTGTTGTGTTTCATAGAAAAGAATGGTGGCTTCATTTACTTTTTGAAAACTTTTTATTGTGGTGAAATACACATAACAACATTTTCCATCTTAACCATTTTTAAGCATATAGCTCAACAGTGTTATTTATGCTCACACTGCTAGGCAACCTCTCTCCAAAAAATGTTGCGGTCATACAAAACTGGAACTCTGTATCCATTAAACAACTCCCATTCCCTCCTTCCCTCAGCCTCTGGCAACCTCTGTTCTACTTTCGGTGTCTATGAGTTTGACTACTCTAGGTTCCATTTATCTATCAATGGACATTTAGATGGCTTCCACCTTTTAGCTACTGTAAATTATGCTGCTATGAACGTGAGTGTACAAATACCTGTTTAAGACCTCGCTTCCAGTTCTTTGGGGTATTATCTTCAGAAACAGAGTAGCTGGATCAGATAGTAATCTTAGTTTTAATCGTTTTATTGTAGACCAGTCAAGTTTCTGTACCTTGTTCATAATTCGTGGCACTGGGGCACGGACGGAATGATTGATCTCATAAGGCAGAATTTACAAGAGATAATATCACAGCATCACTCGTAAAATCCAGCCTAGATAATATACACAGAGGTGAAACTGTGTATCAGTGGCTGATTTTGGAGCCAATAAGAACGTGAGGAGATGAGTTGGTGTGTCTTTTCTAATGTTGTTATCTTGAAGGCTGTAAACATATTTTAATGATTTTGAGAACCCATTCCTGCGAATAATTCCCCGGGCAGTCGGTCGCCATGCATTCAGAATGGTTGCGATTTCTGGAAATAGCTGAAAGTAATTCAGAGCTACATCTGGTGAAGATGATTGGAACCACGCAGGGAAATGCTAGTTTCATCAAAAAAGAAGCTATGGCTACAAAATAAGATAGCTGACTTGTAAACCTTTCTGAAGGCAATTCCAAGAGAGGAATTCAGAAATATTTTGAGCAATGAAAGCATTTCTCATAAAAGTGGGTAGGTGCACAACTTGACTACGCTGGAGGAAAAGCTGTAGGTTTTCACTCTGCTGTGAATATTTGGGGGGGGGGAGAAGCAAAAAGGAGAGCATGGTTTTCCAAGGATACCTCGTAACTTAGCCTCTTGGGACACCAAACGCAAGCTGACAACTCACAGGCCCTATCTTGGCCCACTCTCAGGTTTTCTTTGGCTTGCGGAATATTTTTTTTAAATACTCTGAGTATTTAAAGGGGGAGATTAATATTTTTTGGTCTTAATTTCTGACTAATGAAAAAATCAGCAGAATTATGCCATATTAGCAGGCATCCTTCGCAGCCAGACTGCCTGAGTCTGAAACCCAGCTCTGCCCCTTTTGACTCGTTTCACCTTGGAGTTATGTAACCTCCCTGTTGCCTCAGGACTCTAACTCACTAAGATGTTTTTTTTTTTTTTTCATCTGAGAAAGAGGGATAATAATCGAACCTCTGCATAAGGTTCTTGTGGGCTTAAAATGAGGCTATCTCTCTGCCTCAATGATGAAAGCTGGGAGCACTGCGACCTCTTTTATGTAGGGGGCGACAGTGACTGGCCTGTGGATACAGGACACACACACCCCACTGCACACAGTTCCCAGACAGTCCTCTTGGCCCATTTCCATTACCCGCCTGGGCCTTGTGGGCCTGTGTGGTCTGCATCGTGCCTTAGAATTGTGGAGCCAATCGAGCAGACACATTTCAAGATAAAGAAAGAATTCCCTCCCCTTCACAAAGTCCAGGGAGGGTCGATTCCAGTGCTCCCGGACCTGTAATCCTGGCCTACGGCAAAGGCTCCCGCCAGTGCTCCAGTGAATTCTAGCAGGGCACAAAACCGCTCACAGCACACGGACTTGCAGAGTAAGTAGAATTTCTTTCTTTCATCTTTTACAGGTATTCTTTCCGGGATAGAAGGGACCACTTAGACTTACCAATGAAAAATATTTACATTTCTCCCAATCTTAATTGTCTTCTCTTTGTTTAACATTTTAATCTGTTGAAAAGTAATTGAACTCTCCATCAGGAATGATTGAAGCAGTCTTCTGGACTGACTTCCTCTCCGATTTTTGTCTTCTCTCCTCTCATCTCTTCCAGTTGGTGTCTGGGTATACGAGGGCCATCCTCTGTCTCTGAGGCTTTGGGGAGAAAGGATTGTCTCTTTGCAGGAGGTGGTCCTGGACCACCCAGTAGCTACTCGCCTTGTTGTCATTCTTGGTCACTTGACTTGGCTTTGTTAAGGTCTGTCTGTCCCTCACTGCTCCCACCCCTCACCCACCATGCAGGCTCTCACAGATGCTTAGGTCTGACTGCCCCCCTGCACTACCCCACACGGAGAGCCACCCTGCCCCGTCTCTACGATCTTCTTTGGCAAGGCAAACCCTTTACTCACCCCCATACATGCTGCCTGAGCTGGGGGTCCCTAGAAAAACATTCTGCAGTATAACTCAAAAGTCCATGTGTTATTGGCAGAGAGGGATGAGGATGAGGACCAAATGGAGGGAAACCAAAGTGAGAGAAAAGGACAGTTAGAGCAAAGGACGAAAGAATGCAAATATAAGACGATGTGTAAGGAAATGCAGGCATATGGATGTCGTATAATATAAGAGGATGCTGGGAATTGGGCACATGGAAACCTTGGAGCGGTTGCATGAGTCTTGGAATAGTTGATGGATGAGGTAAAGGGGAGACGAGGAAGCGCAAGGAATATATCTACCGGTTCCTTCCCAGTTCCTCTCTTTCTGTTCAAACTTCCCTCCACAAGTCAAAAATCTTCGGCACTTCTAGGTCATGTTCCCAGCTTCTCCGGTGCGGCACTGAGAGAAGCCAAGTCCGTGTCAAGGTGTGTTGCATCTGAACTTGAAAATGGTAGGGGTTCTGGCTTCAGAACAATGGCTCCCATAGGGCCGCATTTCAGAGTTAGAGATTAAAGACAATAGCACAACCTGGGGCTGTTTTGTTTTTTTTAATCTTTTTAATGTTTATTCACTATTGAGAGACAGAGAGAAAGAGAAAGAGAGAGAGAGAGAGGAAGACCCATGATCCGAAGTAGGCTCCAGGCTCTGAGCTGTCAGCACAGAGCCCCATGCAAGGCTCAAACTCAGGAACCGTGAGATCATGACCTTGAGCCAAAGTCGGATGCTTAACTGACTGAGCCACCCAGCCTAGGGCAAGTTTTAAGCTCAGGCCATGTGGCTGCAGGCTAAGGTAACGAAGTGGCCACGATTACTGGCCCAGGCTGCCTACGGTGAGAAAAGAAGGACAGAGGATGGGAAGGGTCCACGTGACTGGGGCCAGGAGCACGTGGCCAGAGGAGTCTGGGGAGGCACCTGAGTTAGGTCCAGCACACCCCTCTCTGGGTCCCTGTGGGACTGTCTGGGTCTGAGCCACCCCACAATGGTACAAAGAGCAGCTCTGGAAAGCAAACGTCCAGCCCCCAGCCCCTAACCACACTGCGTGGCTGAGTCTGCTTCTTGGCCGTGGTGGCCCCAGGTCTGTGGGGGAAGGGGTGGTGTCTGAGGTGACCCCTCCCTCCCAGAGTCCTGACTGATGCCCTCCGCATTTCCCTGGTCTCATCTCACCCCTACTGAGGGACCCTGGTCTCATCATCCCCCATATGGAGGTAGCACATCTCCCTTCTGCCCTCCTACTGCTCTCTCATCACCTCCTCCCATCACCTCCTCCGGTCCCTCAGAACAGAGGGGGCAGGTTCCAAGCTTTCACTTCCCCTCTGTCCTATCCTCCTGTCCTGAACAGCAAGCCCGTGGCTGAGGCGTGATGGGCAGAGGAAGGATCTTCCCCATTCAGTGGAAGAAGTCCCTGGGTTGGGTCCTCCGAGACTGGCTCTTGACCTTGTTGGCAGAGGCAATCCGCCATGTGGGTGCCTGCAAGTTCTTACTGGGTGTGAATGCAAGCAAGGCTCTCACCCCTTCTCCTGGCCACTCCTCA
>JAQQST010001540.1:0-12350 GCA_028646485.1 Cryptoprocta ferox | reverse complement strand
AAACTGAGGGGGGAAGGGGAGGGGGAAAGGTAATGGGGGGTGGTGGTCTTGGTGGAGGTCACTTGTGGGGAAGGGCACTGGGTGTTATATGGAAACCAACCTGACAATAAACTATAAAGTTTAAAAATATATATATTAAAAATAAAAAATAAATAAATAAAAATAAAAACACAAAGATAATCTATCTGAAATTTACAATAATGCCAAAAATATGGAAGCAACTAAATGTCCAAATTGGAAAAATAGTTAAATAAAACATAGAACATCTAAAAAAAATAAAATAAAATAAAAAAATAAAAAATAAAATAAAAAAAAAGAACGCAGTTCCACAAGATTTCCCCTTACTTCAGATGACAATCGCAAATCCCAGGTTATCACATGTATTTCTGACAAATCAGTTCTAGATTGGGCCCTGACCCCCTCCTTGTGTTTGATAATTTTCTAGAAGGGCTCACAGAACTCAGAAAACACTTTAATCACTACTACTCATTTACTATAAAGAATATAATTCAGACCTCCCGTGTCCTCTGTAGGCACACCACCCTCACAGAACCTTAGTGTGTTCACCAACCCAAAAGCTTTCCCAAACTCTTTAGTTGGGGTTTTTATGGAGGCCTCATTATATAGGCATGATTGATTAACTCATTGGCTATTAGTAATTAACTCAAGGTTCAGCTCCTCTCCCCTCTCT
The DNA here is from genome assembly GCA_028646485.1 of Cryptoprocta ferox. NCBI lineage: Eukaryota > Metazoa > Chordata > Mammalia > Carnivora > Eupleridae > Cryptoprocta > Cryptoprocta ferox. Next base: position 11,659 of record JAQQST010001540.1, on the reverse strand, counting down.
GGAGGTGGAGATGGGGCTGAAAGTTCCAGCCCTCTAAACACATGGTTTGGTTCCCCTAGCAACCAGGGCCCCACAACCTTAGAGTATTTCCAAAAGTCACTTTATTAACATCAAGTGTGGTGGAAAGGGATTTGTTACGAATAACAAAAGAGGTGTTAAGTGCCAAAGCGGTGTCAGGGACAAATGTTAAAGATGTTCCTATTGGGGCACCTGGGTGGCTCAGTTGGTTAAGCATCTGACTTCGGCTCTGGTCATGATCTCATGGTTTGTGAGTTCAACCCCTGCATTGGGTTCTGTGCTGACAGCTCAGAGCCTGGAGCCTGCTTTGGATTCTGTGTCTCTTTCACTCTCTGCCCCTCCCCTGCTTGCACTCTGTCTCTCTCAAGAATAAATAAATATTAAAAAAAAATTTTTAAAGATGTTCCTATTGTTCTTATCACTTAGAAAATTACAAAGATTTTAGGAATTCCGGCCACAAGCATCGGAGGAAAACCAAAATACATATTTCTTACTACATCACAATATCACAGGAATAAAACTTAAAGATAATAAGTTGAACCATATGCAGTGTGCATTGTTCTGGTCTAACTGAATGCTCATCTTCAAAACATAAGGAAATGAAAACTGGAAAAGAGCAAAATTTAACAGAAATATGATTTGGCCAAAAAGAACAATAACATGTAGACTCTGACATACTTTGATTAAAAATAGTTAAATCATTTGAAAGAACCATCTATTTTTTGTTTGTTTAAAAGATTCTTCTCATTATATATGGTTAAAAAACCAAACAGGTAACTAAGCAACATATGTAATTCCAATTGTGTTCATATGTTAACAGAGATTTTCTCTAGATTATAGATTCACAAGTAATGGCCTTTTCTTTTTGTTCACTTAGATTTTTCATATTTTTGACAATAAACCTCTATAAATTTTGACATCAGAAAAAAATATTAAGTTAAAGAAAACCTACCACAATGCTCCTTTTCAGTTTCCATAGTTCCATATTATAAGAAGAAATTTAGATAGATTTAAGATAAAGATAAATTAAACCATCTAATTGAGAATTTCTTATCAGAGAAGCACCACACATTTTGAAAAAGCATAAACATCATTGTTAAAATTGCATAAATATTTTTAAGTGAGGAAATAGGATTCCTCATGAGAGAATCTTCATGTTCTTTATTGTCCCAGCTCAGACAAAATGGCAAAATGGGTTCACCAGAGTTGCTTTATTTCAGTTATTTTGATAATTTATTGACAATTCAAGATGAAACTAGGAAAAACATAGTTAAATGAAAACAATAGCAGAAATTGTGTGTGTGTGTGTGTGTGTGTGTGTGTGCGCGCGCTGCGCGCGCACGCATTCAAAGTGTGGGTCATTTCTTGTTTCCTTTCAAATAAGTTTCTTATCCAAAATCAAATTCCTTTTTTGGTCCTTTCTTTAACTATCTTTCAAATATTATGTCTGTATTTTTACATTCATGTGCAGCTTAAAGATTTATTTGAGTTTCTCCATTTGCCTAACAGGAAAATGCTACATGACTTTAAAATAAATATAAAATTTTACTTATTGATGGTCACTTACTGAAATGTCTTTTTTTTTCTTTTATATTTTTTTATATTAGAGAGAAAGAGAGTGAGCAGGGAAGGGGCAGAGGGAGAGAGAGAGAGTCTTAAGTAGGCTCCACACTAAGTGTAGAGCCCAATGTGGGACTCGATCCCATGATCCTAGAATCATGAGCTGTACTGAAGTTAAGAGTCAGACGCTGAACCCACTGGCCACCCAGGTGCCCCTGAAATGTCTTTAGAAAGTAACTTTTCCCAGTGGCTCAGTAGGTTGAGCATCAGACTCTTGATTTCGGCTCAGATCATGATCTCAAAACGTCAGGTTTTGCACTGACAATGCAGAACCTGCTTGAGATTCTCTCTCTCTCAAAATAAATAAACATGAAAAAAATGACTAAGAATTAATTTTTCCCTTTTGATACAGTCTCATTTAACTTAGATAAAACTTATAAAATATTCTTTTTTTTAGAGAGTGCAAGTGTGAGCTGGGGAGGGGCAGAGGGGGGAGAGAGAGAGAGAGAGAGAGAGAGAGAGAGAGAATTGCAAGCAGGCTCCATGCTGTGAGGAACCTGAGGCAGAGTTCCATCCCAGGACCCTGGGATCACAATCTGAGCTGAAATCAAGAGTCAGATGCTCAACTGACTGAGCCACCCAGGCACCTCCTGAAACATTCTTACTTTAGTCTCTTTTTTCATGTAAATATAGAACTTTGAGTCACATATATTAATCCAACAACATAGAATAATCAAGTAAAGGAGGAAATCTCATTAGTCCCATTACTATTGTGTTTCTCTGTCCTATTTCTTTAGTTACATCCTGGATGCAGATGTATGAAGTCCATTTTAGAATGCCTGTTTGCTCTTGCTGAGATATCTGCATGCACAGTTGTGGTGGGAAAGTTATTTTCATATACTGTCACTGCCTCTAACCAAAACTGACTGAGCATTCAAGTCAAATTTTGTGGAAAACAAGACCGTGGTGTGATTTGAAAGTGAACATGAGCCTTGCAGGTGTTAAGTTAATTAAACAAGGAGGCCGTTAGACTGCGGTGGTTTTAAGACCTTAGCAACCAGCATAAACAAACTAAAACCTAAGACTAAGATGCGTTGATGTTAAGAAATCAAAAGCGAAGAACAACCTACCACAAATAACCAACCTGCCTTTTCCAAAAAAAAGGCAAATGCTGACGTTCTAGCCAAGTAAATATTTTCCTGCTCTGCTTTTGCTTCTTTTCTTCACAAGTAACTTCCTGTGGCTCCTGTCAGCAAGGCACTTCCTACCACCTCAGTCTGGTTCTGGCCCATTGGAATCGAGTTTCACTCCAATAAACTTGAGTTGTTTACTATGCCTCAGTTTCTCTTTTAACACAGGTAAAAGTCAACTTCTACCATTCCTATTAGCTACAGTGTGAGTGACTATGGCACTTTGTAGGAAGAATGGCCATAATCAAATCTTTATTTTTATAACTGTATAAATGGGATCCAAATGTGTCCACCACTAGTTTTTCAAAAAGAAACATTCTATAAATAAGTAAACTGCATCTGCTCACTGATGCATGTATGGACTCCGTAGATGTCTCATTGGGCTTAATTATAGACCATTCACAGTAATACATTTTTAGTATAAAGTGTAACATAATGTTAAGCCATTTTAGCTTTTGCACATACATGTTGTACTTCTGGCTGAGAATGCAAAAAAAAAAACTTCATGAATTTGCATGTCATCCTTACACAAAGGTCGTGCTAATCTGTATACTTGTCCACATTTAGTACACACACTGCCAAAGCCAGGCCAATATGGCACTTTTAATAAAAGTGAACTTTGAAATACTGTAAAACAATGTTATGTTTCTATTTTGGATGACTCAGTGGTCAAAGTTCTCCGTCTCTGAAACACACTTTAAATTTTAATTTCTTCTCCTTTCTCTGCATAAACATTCAATTATCTGGAAAACTTTGACTAATTAAATTGCTGGAGAGTATATTTTTGCTCCTCCACTTCGGATAAGCGCTGCATATCAAGAACCTCTAGCTGACATTTCTGTGCCACAGATCTGTACTGACAATTATTCAATCTTTTGAGAGACAAAGACCCAATGTTCTAGCCCAACTGGGCAAAATTACTGTCCCTGCTTGGTAAACAGGACAGTTAGCCCCAGTCCATTTGCTCCCAATCCACAAGGTCTTTGAACATGAAATTAGAGAAGCCACAGGAAGACTCCATTTTAGAAAGCTTCTGTCTGTGCTTTTTTTCTGCTAGGCCCCATTTCTGAGTAAGCCAAAGAAGCTATGTTCCCACTTCGAGGAGAAAGCAGAAAAATTAATCATGCTCTGAATTTTGTCCTAGGACCCAAGCACCTGATAACATCTAAGATGAGCCAGGTCGCAAACACGTTCCAGGATGTTAGCTTCTAGCAAACCTCCGCTGACGTGGGCATCAACACCCCCTACCTTTGGTGATTTATGGAATGACACCTATTGTTCACCTGACACTCCCCTCTGATTGGACCCTACCCTGGATTCCTGAAGAAACATATACCCTAGACCTCATTCTAATATAAATCCCTAACCTCAAACAACGATACTTATTCTTCTTTCCTTTCTGAGTCTCCCAGACACTCCATCTGCTATTCTCTGTCTGTCACTCATGTTATTCAATAAACTCTGCTTTCACTTTCTTTGCTTCACATTTGATTTCTATCCTGCGTGACACCAAGAACTCTCCTGGCTGGTCCTACAGGACCCTCCCCTGGGTCCTTGAACACAGTCCTCCTGTATCAAATTCATTCAAGACATAAAAATAAATTAGAATAGTTTTAAGGCAATGGAAATCTGAGTTATGATAAGCTGATGTTTTGAGTTTTTGTCTGCATCTTAGAACACACACATCCTGGTTTAAGATTCAAACCTCTGGAACAATTATGGTTGACCAGTAGGCTTTCTAGCTGACAAATAACTGACTGATTTGGAAGTCAGTTCTTAAAGCCCCAGAGAACAACATGCCAATATCCCTGAGCTTTCGACTCCTAGATTTTTTACAGTTTTTACAAAAGAACACTTCAGGTATACAAAAGCTTTGTATAATGAAATCTTTCAGTGCAGCCTGAAAAATATAACTCTTCCCCACCTAGATTCAGTTGTAGGTTAGAGCATATTTAATTTCAAGTCAATAGATTCCCTGCACATCAGCACTTAAGGGATTAAAGACAAGTCTAGTTTTGTTGCCCTAAATGTACTGTTATTGTTATCAATTTATGCAGCCTTGCAATAAGTTTTCAATAAATCTAAGATTAACTATTATTTTCTCGCCTATAAATAAAATATAATCATCTTAAAAATCAATGAAGGGAAAACCATCATATCCATTAACCTGGCTCAGAATCCCTCCAGGCCCTTGCTATGAAACACAGCGTTGTGGATCTTTCATTTTATTGAGCTATATCTCTTTGTGTGGCTACGAGCAGGCAAAAGGAAAAAAATCAAATCTAAAAATCAAAGACTACAGTTTTTTGTTTTGAAAACCACTGAGGCAGGGGCTGAATATTCTTTTCCGCCTGGGGTGAATCTTTTCTCCCCAGTTTAATTTGCAATCAGATGCAATAAAAGCAAAAAATAAAAAAGGACATTGCCTCAAGTAGCTAGTGGCTTTATTACCATCTCCAGTGCCAGTCTCCACTTTTTATCACTTCCAAATCCTTTGTTTTTAAAGTCACCTGTACAACCCAGCAATGTTATACACACCTTTAGTTGTCTTCACCAACTGTCAGTTTGTACCATCTGCTGTTGCAATCTCAAAAGCAGTAATGCATGGGGGTCAAGGCCACTTTCTCTCAGGAAACTAAAAAACAACAGAGCCAAGTCATTTAGTGTTTTTTTCTTTTTCCCTGTCAGCTTTACTACACCCTGGAGTAGACATTTTCCTTGCCTTTCAGTTGTGAATGTTCCTCAAAAGACGTGAACTTCACAATAAGGTAACCATACAAAAACAAGGTTTTATAGACAACCCATTATCAACTAGCAGAAGGGGGTGATTAGTCATCTGCTCTACTTGAAATAGATCCAAAAAATTCAAGCCAGTACTGCAAGGACAGAAAGGCATTATCTCAGGATTCCAGAACTAGGGCAATCCCTCCTTAATGTGACAGGCATTTGCAGCAACCTTTGAAAGGCTGTAAGTAATCTCAAAAGCGAAGCATCAAGAGGAGTTGACCAGCTCTCCCACCCACCCAAGAGAGAGTACTTTCCCCACCCTCATACCCCTCCACCATAGATGATCAACCCTTTTGACCTTTCTCTGGACTAGTGTCAAAAAGGACTATCTTTTGTTCTGTTTTTGTTGACTACTAAAAATAGTTCAATTAAACTAATTCAACCACTTGGTCCAAACAGATTTTCTAAAGTCACAGTCATTTTTTGTTGTTAGTGAAAGGAGTTATTTAAGCATATTCCACTCTTTATTTCCTGCAATTCATTACAAATTCACATAAAATTTTTCTATGTGTAAGAGGCTTAGTTTACCCTCAAGGCAGTTCACATGCAAGTCCAAGTTTTTCCCCCATAAATAAAATATAATCATCTTAAAAATCAATATAAGAAAACAATCAGAACCATTAACCTATCTCAAAATCCCTTCAGCCACTTGTATGAACCACACCGTGCTGAGTCTTTCATTTTATTGAGCTGTATAATTCTCTGCACAGCGACCAGCAAAGGGAAAAAAATCAAAGACTTGGGTGTTGTGTTCTGGAAATCAGAGAGATGTGGGAAAGTGAGAATAGATTTTGACCCTTTTTGATTACAGAAAACATAGATTTTAGAGGCCCAGGAAACAATGGTTTCTAGCTACTGGAAAGATATTAGCTTGGTTTGGATTCTTCTTTTGACAATGCTTACTCATGAGCAATTTATAAAGCTAGGAGTCCATTTTGAAAACTGTCAAAAACTTTTCTTTAAGATTAACAAAGAGACAGAAAAAGAGGAAGAGAATGAAAAGATCTATTTTATTTGAAAAAATCATTTAATATTTATTCATTTATTGTGAGAGACAGAGACAGAGACAGAGAGAGAGAGAGAGAGCAGAGGAGGGGCAGAGAGAGAGAGGGAGATAGAAACCCAAGCAGGCTCTGTATAGTCAGCATGGAGCCTGATGTGGGGCTTAAACCCACGAGCTGTGAGATCATGACCTTAGCAGAAATCAAGAGTTGGACACTTAATGGACTGAGCTCCCCAAGTGCCCCCAAAACATCTATTTTAAAATGTAAGTCAAATGCAATGACAGGACAAGACTGATTCAGGCTCAAACCTAGAGCAGATCAGCTGAGCTGCAAATATCACATGAATTTGGTCACTGTCGCTGCTTAATGGTCACTTATTGTCTCTTTCCCCATTGAAATGCCTTCATAGAGCTCCATAATGAGGAAATATCAGAAGTTTTAACAGGACTTTAAACACCTCACTTCATCAGTGTACAGCCTTATATATAATATTTCTCACTGATACAATGTTTAAGAAAATATTCTCCTTCCTTATAATCCCCCATCTTTTTGAAAAAATAAAATACCTCTTCAATTAACACACAGATAAAGTAATTTTCTAGAAGTTTATCCAATAAGCCATGAACACATTGAATAGATTTTAAAAGGCATTATTATTATACCCAACTCTGCATGAGATAAGTAGCTTAAAAATTGGTCATTATAAAAATTGAGTAAATAACCAGTTTTTGCTAGAACTTTAAGAAAACAATCTCATATTTGTCATATTTGTGTGAAAATTTTTTAATTATTATTTTGCTCAATATCTCTACAACCCAACTTAATAGCTAAACGCTTGGAGAAAGAAAACTATACATAGCTTTCTCAGTAAAAATGTAATAAGGAAATAACAGAATCTAAATCTTTTTAATGTTTCTTTATTTTTGAGAGAGAGACAGAGACAGAGCATGAGCAGGGGAGGGGCAGAGAGAGAGGGAAACACAGAATCCGACACAGCCTCCAGTTCCACACAGGGCTCGAACTCACAAACTGTGAGATCATGACCTCAGCAGAGAAGTGAGACGCTTAACTGACAGAGCCACCAGGTGCCCCAGCAAATAACCGACTCTAAAATATAAATGCTATTTTCCATAACTAAATGCATAAAAATCAACTTTGATTAGTTCTAATTTTTTAAAGTTTTAAATTGTATCCTATGTCAAATAATCAAAAGTATTAAACAGGCGCACCTGGGTGGCTCAATTGACTAAGCGTCCATCTCGGTTTCTGCTCAGGTCATATTCTAAGGTTTGTGAGTTCCAGGCTTGTGTCCGGCTCCCGATTGAGATTTTCTCTCCCCTCTGTCTCTGCCTCTACCCTGCTCATGCTCTCTTTCTTTCTCTCTCAAAATAAATAAAGAAACTTTTAAAAAAAACTATTAAAAGGGAATAAAACAGACATTATTCTTTACCAGCACTTAGCATAGGTACAGGTATTTGTTCCATTTGTATTTATTGGGATGGTTTTTATTCTTTTTATCTGATTTTATGTTTAGTATTTGTTAGAATTTATTATGGTTTCTTCAGTTTCCTTAAATTTTGCTGACTTGTCTAAGTTTCTCTTCATCCTCCTCCTTTCCTTTCCTCCCCAGTTAATTTGGAAATAAAAATTATGTTTATTGATTTCACTAATAACTATAGTCCCTTCCCTGATATTAATAACTTAAAATATATTCTATTAATATATCAAATAATAATTGTGCCTCCCACCAACAGGCTTGTCTGATCACTGCTTTCTCTCCTCTTTCCTTGGACATTCAAAGAAACTGTTAGGATCTCTTATTCTCCAATTTTCTGCTCTTCCCCAATGAGATAAGTTCTTTAAGATGTTTCTTTGTCCCACAGAATTTTACTTAGGGAGTCTATAATTCTTAATTTCAAGCTCTGCTTATGTTATCCCTTTCAGTGTTTCTCTGATGTTTACCTTTATTAATAAATTCATTTTATATAAATTTATCCTTACTTTATATAATAAATTCTCAGTTGATTTTTCATCACCCGAGAAGTAATTATTGCAAGATTTGTTACCAAACTTTCCTTTCCCACCTTATCTCCCATTATCTTGAGACATATTAATCCATTGGCAAAAACTTGGAGTCCTTCCTCAAGAATTTTCCTCAAATAGGTAACTGAGTGGCATATTCTCAAGTGCCTTAACTTTCTCTTAACAGATAAATGCTATCTTGCTTAGGCAAAGAATTTCTGGTTAGAGGTTCTTTTTTCTGTTGTCTTCTTTAAAACACACTGTCTCCTTTATAAAGAACAGTAAGAATATTTATACCAGACAGGTTCTTTCCTTTACAATTGATTCTTAAAATTTCACCAGGATATATATAGTTGTAAGTTTGTTCTCCTTAATTCTTTGAGATGGAATGAGACGTTTCAATCTAAAGACTCAAGTCTTTCTTCAGCTCAAGGAAATTTTCTTCAGTTAGTCATTGAACTATGTTGTGTTAGCCATATATATATATATATATATATATGTATATAAATATATAAAAATATAAAATAAAAAAAATATATATATATAATCCCAACTGAAACTCCCAAATCTTACTGATTTACAATAAGCCTCCTCTGAGGTTTGCAGATAGGCTACAGGTCAGCTGATCTGGACTGGGCTTAGCTAGCCTGGCTAGTCCAGACTCTCAACCTCATATAGGGTTTAGATTAAGTCCACATATATTTTTCTAGGATAGTACCTTAAAGAGCCATAGCTCTGTTACATGTATAGCTCTTGGTGGAGAAAAGTAGGTATTTCAGAGAAGTGTCAGAAATCTGGCTTACTTCTAAATGTCTCCGCTCAGAAACTCGAGTACCTTCCACCTGGCCACAGAGGGGTGAGGTGAGGAGTGTTTTTGAAAATAATCTAATCTTCCACATAATGCTTTTCTATATATTTTACATTCTTTTTCTAGAAATCTTGTTATTCATGTTACGTTTCGTGGATATTGTCTGATCGCTGCCGGCATGGTTCTCTGCATTTTTCTGTACTTTAGAAGTTACTTCTTTCTCTCAATCTCCCAGAACACTAATTCTATTTTCAGCAAAGATTATATTCTTTTTTAGTGCCACTATTAAAATTTTTCATTTGGCCATCAGTTTTATACATTCTTATTATGGATTGAATGTTTATATCCCCTCAAAATTCACATGTTGCCCCATAGCCCCAGGGGGGTGGTATTAGGAGCAGAAGCCTTTGGGAAGGAATTAGGTTTAAAGGAAGTCATAAGGCTAGAGGTTCCCTTAGGGGATTAGCACCCTTACAAGGAAGGGAAGAGATACCAACATTTCCTCTCTCCACCCTGTGAGAATGGAGCTTAAGAAGGCAGCTGTCTGCAAGGCAGGAAGAGCGTCCTTACCAAGAAATGAATCCGCTGACACCTTGATCTTAGACTTCCCAGCCTCCAGAACTGTGAGAAATAAAGGTCTGTTCCTTAAATCACCCAATCTGTGTATTTTATTGTAGCAGCCCAAGCTGATTAAGGCAGTTCAGAAAAAATCTTTTTTAGACTCTAAATGTATCTCCTTGAGAGTCGTTTCAATTTGTTTCATTGCTCTTCCATCTCTTTCATTAGTTCTAATTTGCTAAAGCCCTTTCTATTCTAGTTGTTTACTTTAATATTCTTTCCTCAAGTGACTTAGTCTACCAAAATTAGCTGTGTGCCCTCTTTACCCATACAGGGTTGCATTTTCTTTGAGTGTTACTACAGGTCAGGCTGCTTGTCACATGAAGGCTGTGGCAATCAGACTAGCGGCAAAAGGTATGAAAGTTTCTATTCTTATGGCTAGCAGCATAAACTGGTAAAATGTTATCCTTCTGCTGACACTTGTAAGAGTCCCCTAGACTCCCAAAGCCCTTTTGGTAGTCATCATGTAGCTGCAAGACCTGGAGACATTGAGCACATTGCCATAGTCCTCCTTCAAAGATCCCAAGTTAACATATCTAGCAGCCTCTCTAGGCCACAGGCAGCAATCCAACAGGTGTGAACCTTTCTGAAGCACCCCAAATTCTAGGCTCTTACCTTGATCCTGAACAAAGGCATGCCTTCACTTTTTCGATGATACCAGGAGTCCTCACTCACCAATATGGCAGCCACTGGCCACATATGGCTACCAAGCACTTTGAAATATGGCTACACTGAATTGAGATGCCCTGTGAATAAAAATACAAATAACATTTTGAAGAATTAGTACAGAGAAAGTAAAACATCTCAATATTTTTATATAAATTACATGTTTAAAGAACATCTTGGATAGGTGTTATATAAAATACATTATTAAAATTTATTTCCCTTTTTTTCCTCTTTGTTTTAATGTGGCTACTGGAAAATGTTGAATTCCATATGTGACTTGCAGTATAGCTCACATTATTTTTCAAATTGGACAATGCTGCAATAGAGATGGAGGCCCTGTCCTGCTCAGCCTCTTCTAGAAGCTTCAGGAACATTCAGACCACCCTCCAGGCACCACTGGAATAACAGAATGAGGAGGAAAGAGAAGGTAGGGAACTACTCAGGCCACATTTCTTCTCCATGGACTTGCCTTAAAAATAAAAATAAATCTCCTTTTTGTCCCTGAGCTTTATTCTTATCACTTATGATTTTTATCTTCTCAAATGGACATTTTTCCCTCAAAACCAAGAATAATTCTGCTTTCAAAAATCTTTCTAACTAATGAATATAAGTGCATGATTTTTAATACTCAAAAGCATTTGAAATGTTAGCAAGAAACTGCTTTAAAGGTTTAAAATATCCATCCTCCATTTCCACAGACTTATTATAAAGGCATTTAACATAACTGCCCAAACTTATCCCTTTTCCATATTGGGTGTACTTATAACATAAATTATATATATTATATACTATTGGTACTATAAAATAGATTTGAAAGCCCAACATAGTTCTCTCTGCCATTAGTCCTTGCATAGGTATTAGTGTGGCTGCTTTAGGAAATAATATTAATTTTATTTATTTTTTTTAAACTTTATAGTTTATTGTCAGGTTGGTTTCCATATAACACCCAGTGCCCTTCCCCACAAGTGACCTCCACCAAGACCACC
>JAQQST010001539.1:0-12358 GCA_028646485.1 Cryptoprocta ferox | reverse complement strand
CATGTAGTATTCCATTGTATAGATGAACCACATCTTCCTAATCCATTCATCCGTTGATGGACATTTAGGCTCTTTCCATGATTTGGCTATTGTTGAAAGTGCCGCTACGAACATTGGGGTACAAGTGCCCCTATGCATCAGCACTTCTGTATCCCTTGGGTAAATCCCCAGCAGTGCTATTGCTGGGTCATACGGGATACTGCAATATGCTTCTTAAACAACAATGTAAATAATATTAATTGCTTCCATCTATTATTCCAGATAGAGTACCAGGGGCATTAAATATATTGGGAAGTAGATATTACTATTACCTCATTTCATAGATAAAATAACCAAGTCTTAGAGATGTGTACATTTTTTTTAAAAATGTTTATTCACTTTTAAGAGAGAGAGAGCGAGCATGAGCAGGGGAGGGGCAGAGAGAGAAGGAGATAGAGGATCCAAAGTGGCTCTGTGCTGACAGCGGCAAACCCGATGCAGGGCTCAAACTCATGAACCTCGAGATCGTGATCTAAGCCCAAGTTGGACACTCAACTGACTGAGCCACCCAGGCACCCCTTAGAAATGTGCACTTTTGACCCCTGGTCCCCCAAGTCCCACAAGACCAAGCTGCCAACCTGTCTCCTGTACCCATCTGCATTGTTCTCCAGCCCTCATCATTGAACACCCATTCCATCATGAGCCATTTCAGGGTACCAAAGGGCTTTACCTCCTGCAGAGGTGCTGGGTCCACTCCTAACTCTCCAGCTGCTGGGCTCTACTTGCCTGCGGCTTGCACTGCCCCCTTGCAGGGAGCATCCCTGAAATGCAGGTGCTAGAGACAAAGGAGCCACATTCTGCTCAGAGCTAACAAATTAACACTCCACACAGGGCCAGAGATCAGAGAACTAGTCTGAGGGTGAATCATCCTAGCTTAATGCCTGTTTAAAATACTGCCCCCACTTTTTAAAAGAGTTTATTTTTAAGTAATCTCTACACCCAACATCAACCCCCCAATTCAAGAGTCACATGCTCTACTGACTGGGCCAGCCAGGCGCTTCTCAATCAAACAACCCCTTACTATTAAGAAGCTCAAAGCATTTCATGCAGTTATCCAAGTAAGATAAAGACCCATGTAAGCTGAAGGAAATTGCTTCAAATCCTGCAGCAGCTCAGCAGGACATGCCTTCACCCCTCCCCAGCAAACCTCTAGGTACTGTGATCCTTCAATCCTGGGCCAGAGCACACACCCCAGCTAAGGTAATTCATTTCACAGGGCATCTGGATATATCATGGAGATTTAAAGATGGCCACCACTCCACGAAGGTAGTTATTCAGAAGTGGAAATCACGAAGTCAGAGGTCAGCAGACTTTCTCAGTAAAAGGCCAGATATCAAATATTTTACACTTTGAGGGCCATATAATATCTGTTATAAACTACTCAACTCTGCTGCTGTAGCACAAAATATGCCATGGCGAGTATATAATGGGCATGGCTGTGTTCCAGTAACATTTTATTTACAAAAACAGGTGGCCATCAGGATTTGGCCCGCAGGCTCTACTTTGCCAACCTCTGCTTTTGGAGTTTGAGTCTTCCTTAAAAACGCCTAGAATTAATATTGGACAGACTAAAATTTACATGCAAACCACTTAAATTTTAGGGCATACACCCGTTTCTGAGGGTTTGGCTTCCTCCCCCCTCAATGGAGTATCTTTCAACTATTAATCTAAAATCTTGGGGAACTGCAGAGAAGTCGAGGATTGTTTAGCCTTATAGTTGGTCGGTATTACTAACAGATGAAAGGGAAAATATTTTACAGATCCATAGCAACCAGAAAAGAGGATAAATCAGGCTGAGGGAAAGAAAACGTCAGGAAAATTAAAAAGAGTACGAGGAAGAAAAATGATATTAATATAACCAGGCAGTTCCATTTGGCTTCAGTTAGCTGACTGGGGCGATGGGCAGCTTATCCAAACCAGGAAACGAGAGACCTCGACAGCTCTCATTGGCAATGATGGAGCGCCTCCTTTCAGAAAACTTTACTGGAGGCAAAGATATTAAGATCACATCCACTTGGGACCTCTAGAAAGAATGCCAGGTAAGCTGCTGCTGAGAAGCTGAACTGTAGCCTGGCAACACCTCACACCTGGGGACACGCTCTAAGCTCCTCACTCAATCTTCCTGACTTCCTTCACTCACCTGCAGAGCAGGGGTGAGGAAGCAAAGCCTGATCTGCCTTCTGGACCTGGAAAGAGATCCCTGGGGTATGCTGTTGGGCATAGGTATGCAGAGGCTGCTTACACCCCCAACAGAGATGAGGGGCCCCTCCCTAGGCTGGAGGGCTTTACAAGAGGGGGGTTGGGGGCAGGATTATACTAAATTAAGGTCCCAAGCATTAGCAGGGCAGGACGGAGAGGAATCCCAGGGACTCCAAGTGCTGCAGGGGCCCTGACACCTTCTGGGGAAGAGCCACTCTCAAAATCAGACAGAAAGTCTCCAACACCTCGAATCCAAGCACGTCTTAATTTTTTAAAAAGGGGGAGAGTGGTTTCCATCCCCAGACTGGTCATTTCACCTTCCTCCTTCAAATCTTTCTACTGCCCTTTGAATCAAAGTCAGACAGACTCTTCATGTGACTTCGAGCGCCTGCAAGCTCAAGGCCCAGCACTTCCCCACGCCTGCTAAGCCTCCAGCTCTGCCTAAGCTCTCTCTGCCTCCTCCCCCTCCCTCCAGCCTCAGAAGACTTCTTCCAGCTCTTCATATGCCTCCAGCTCTCCCCTCCTCTGGGGACTACATACTGTGTTCCTTCTGCAAAGAATGCTTCTTCTCACCTTTTTGCCTTCAGTCCTGTCCTTGACTGACTCTACAATCTAAAATTAGTCCACCATCTTATTGTTTTGAAGCACCTTGATCTTTCCCTTCCATCGACCTTATGGAATCAGATATTTCTGTGCCTGTGTTTTCAGTGTCTCTCTCTAATGCCTAAGGGGAGGGACCGATCTGTTCCACACAGCTTCCTTGGCATCTGATACAGTCCTTGGCATGTAGCAGGCCTTAACTAGAAAATACAACTGATGAGGGGCACCTGGGTGGCTCAGTTAGTTAAGCGTCCGACTTCGGCTCAGGTCATGATCTCACAGTTTGTGAGTTTGAGCCCTGCGACGGACTCTGTGCTGACAGCTCAGAGCCTGCTTTGGATTCTCTATCTCCCTCTCTCTCTGGCCCTCTCCCACTGGCGCTCTGTCTCTCTCTCTCTCTCAAAAATATAATAGAACATTAAAAAAATTTTTTTAATACAATTGATGAAAAAATAGCTCCTTTCCTCCAAGTCTTCTCTTCATTTAAAATGGATCCTTGGAGCCTCAAGAGACTACAGCATGAAAACCAGTGCTGGTTAGGGTGTCCCTGGAGGCTCGCTCAGATGCAGGAAATTCTGCAAGGCTCACCACTTCTCTGAGCCCGTATCCCCATCTGAAAAGTGGCAATACTAATATCTTCCTCATCAGGCCACCTACTGCGGAGGTTAAATAAGAGAATGCAAGTGTCTAGGATCGCTTGGTGCTTAACAGCTACTGTTCTAGTCACTTACTTTTAATTAAAAAAAAGCAAGTGAAAAAGAAAGGGCCTCAACAGGAAAAGACTAAACTGCAAGAATAACTTTAACTTTAGAAAAGGTAGGAGGAGGCAAAACTCAAGAAAATGCCATAATTCATTGAGATTCCGTGTATAAAATTTGACTGGCTGTCAATATCTGGAAGTCTCTCTGACTTCAGGCAGCAGGCTGTGTCCCTCACCACTTCCAACCTCAGAGCCAAGAAGCATGATGGATGTGTTCCTGTGCTTACTATAAACTGTACGAGACACTGTATACGGATCTGTTCTCTTCCTACCCCCAAATGTATGCCATTTGACATGTATTAATGATCTCTCTTAGGCCAAAAACCTAAGAGAGGGGACCAATTCTCAAGGACTCAGGAGAGTACTCTGTTGTTATGAAAACAATTTCATAGAACAATTATTCGGTTGTTTGTTGAAAACAAAAGCATTTGCTGCACAATCACAACGGTATTATTCTAATAATATAATCACCCATCTCAGTGGCTATTAACATGTAAAAAGGTTCATTTCACCTAACCTAGCAATCATGCTTCTAGGAATTTATCCCACAGAAATTCTTAGGCAGGAGTACAAAGATACACATACATAAGGATGCTCACTGCAGGTTTGTGGTAGGGAAAAATTGCAAATCACCCAAATGCCCAACAATGGGAAACTAGTTTAATAAAGTACAGTGTAGGGGCGCCAGGTGGCTCCGTTGGTTGAGCATCTGACTCTTGATTTCAGCTCTCGTTATGACCTCAGGGTCGTGGGATGGAGTCCCACCTCAGACTCTGCACTGACAACTCAGGGTCTGGAGCCTGCTTCAGATTCTGTGTCTCCCTCTCTCTCTGCCCCTCCCCCACTCACGCTCTCTGTTTCTCTCAAAAATAAATAAATGTTAAAAAAATTTTTTTAAAAAGAAACAACATACTAACTTGGGAAGATGTCCAAAGATAAAGTAAAACAAGCAAGCTGAAAAGAAGTATGAAAAGCATGGTCCACTTTTATGAAATAATGACTATTCTATGTGGATCTATGCATTGAAAAGAAAATCTGGAAATAGGATAACCAATGTTCTCTCAGGAGGGGGATGAATTATGAAGGATTTTCACTTTCTGGGTCATAAATCTCTATGTTTCAGTTTTCATAATGAGCAAGTATTTCTTTTATAAATGGGAAAAGGAAAGAAAATGTACCAAAAAATCTCTGTTGGCCTTCGTCTGTCAATACCACAGAGTTCAATCAGCCACAGGCTCTGATGGCTCAGTACACTCCACTGTGCCGCCCTGTTGCCCTGCTTGGGCCCAAATCAAAATTGAGCAGACTCAGTACATGTCATGAGGTTGCCATTAAACAGCAGCAAGCAAAGGCACTTGAATTTCCACAGGGTCAGTTACAAGGTTGGGGGGCCATGTTTCTCCTAAAACTCAAGTGAAATTGCCTTGGAATCTGTGGTTAAGGCCCACCAATGGCAGAATGGGGAGCAGACAGCCTCTCCAGCAGAATTCTGAAGTGTGGCTCAGAAATCAAGCCCTGCTGAGTTGGGGAATGGTTTCTCTTTAATGAAACCCAGAGAGTGGGGGGCAGGGGAGCAGTCACTGGCAATCTGAGCAGAAGGAATAAGCTGATCATAAAATTAAAAGGGAATGGGAAGTAAGAGAAACTGGCTGCAAAGTGGGAAGGAAAGAAGCTGAAGTGTCTGCTGGTAGTTCCTCACGTATGGACTATAGACCTTAACCAAATGATTCATGCCGGAGGCTGGATTTGTTTCTAAATCTTCTGCAGCAGGCGAAACGACAGCTCCCCTGTCCTCATGACTGGAACATTCTCTTTCCACGTGACACTTCAGTACAGGCCGAGCGTCCTGATCAATATGCAAGGGTCCTCTGATCCCAGGCCGGGAAAGGGCTTCTTGCGTGGGAGTGCAGATACTGTTTTGCCCACCTGGAGCCATTTTCTTCCTTACTAACAGAACCCCAATTTTCTTCCTCTGCCTGTTCTTGGCTGGCCTCTCAGGGAACCAGGGCCCATCCCAGCCCTGGGAGGTCGCTACTGATTAGTAAACCAACACGATTGTCTCGCCTTCCTGACATAACCCTAGCCAACGAGATGTAAGGGGAGATCAATGAGGGCAGTTCTATGCAGGTGTTGATTGGTCTTTAAAAGAGACACAGGACAGAAGTGTCTCTTTTACTGCTTATAGACTCTGTCAAATGTGATTCCAAGATGTGAGGGATAAGGGTAGCCATCTCTGGACTCTGAGGGAACCAGTTTCAAAAGGCAAGCCAAAGTGCTAAGGAAGGCAGAGCAGGAAGCCAGAAGGAACTCAGGTCCTAAACAACTTCACTGATCAGAGGACAACCAACCCATGAACGACGCTACTTCTAGATGACTTGTAAGACAAGTGCCATCGTCGTTAGGCCATTTTAGTCAGGATGTTCTATTACCTGTAGTCAAAGCTATCCCAACAGATATAACAAGATAGGACAAAAGGCGCCCGCTCCATCTACGCACTAATGATTTGACTTCCAAGCATAACTGCACAGCAGGATTACTAAGTAACAGATACCCCACAGCCCATGAGAGCAACCGGTTTTGCCTGCCCAAAACTATACTTAACCTTTTTCTGCCAGGAGTTACTCTTTGCTTTAGAGGACTTCTTTCCCACTCCATGTGGCTGGAAGTGACGAGAAGGGAGAACTTTAAACATAAATTCTGGTGCTCCATCTCAACCACCACCGACAACCAGGGTGGTCACATGGCCCAGGCAGAACTAATCTGAGTCCTTCCCCAAGACCGATGTAGGAATGTTGGAAGAAAAAAGCCTCCTGACTGCTGGGACTACAAACTGAGAGAACCAGGAACTAATTGGTGGTGTTCAATTTTCCTGACATGTAGGGAGAGTCAGTCTACAGTACAAGACCAATACATGAATCAGAGCCCTGAGGACACTGTCTGAACATATAGATCAAGCCATGCCTGAAACCCTGGACACCCCATGTACCTGAGCCATAAAGTCTGTTATTGTTTAAGGAAGTTTGAGTTGGGTTTCTGTCATTTTCTTATAACTAGAAGCAACCTGACTAAAATAAACACTAACTTGCCCCACCCCTACAGCTTGAATGCTTCACCTTCTCTGGATATTCTTTCCCAGGCCTCTCTCACTTCTACTTCCTTTTCTCTACTGCTCAACTTCCAACCTCTGAGCACACCAACCAACCATCCTCTGGCTAAGTGACAGGACCATTCTGAGTCATTCTTCAAAGCAGACTTCAGAGGCAGCCTCACATAGCCCTACAACTGGGTGTGTGCACTGCCACCCACCACCATACCCCCCCACCCCTCCCACCCCCCGCCCAGAGCTCTGTACCTCCTTCCTTGCCTACCTCTGCCCTGATGCCACTTCCAAGGCTGTGGGTGCTATTTAGACCTGGAAAAGCAGGTCTATGCACTCCACTTACTTGATGACACTGCTCAGCATGTTCTCACATGCAAATGGGTGGGGCACTCCACATAAAGTCTCTGAGTTTAAGGTAGCAGCACAGGTGAGGCAAAACCATCAAGCAGAATTACACATTAGTTACACATGTAGGTATATCTGTGCACACATCAAACATAAGATATGTGTTTTGTATGACAGCATACGTGTAACCCTTGTAGAGGGTAACTACTCAGGGCCAGAGCAATGCCCACTCACCACAAGGGACGTTCTCTGCAGCATCAGAAGAATGCTCTGAGAAATCCTGGAAGGCCGAAACTTAGTCTTACAAAATAGTTACAATAGGGGCAATTATTCACACTAAACAGATCCGGGGAGCCTGGGTGGCTCATTCAGTGGTTAAGTGTCTGACTCTTGATTTAGGTTCAGGTCATAATCTCACAGGTTACTGAGTTTGAGCCCCGTGGGGGGCTCTGCCTCAGAGCTAACAGTAGGGAGCCTGGTTGGGATTCTTTTTCTCTCCCTCTCTCTGCCCCTCCCCGGCTTGTGCTTGCTCACACATGTGCGCATGCATGCTCTTACTCTTTCTCAAAATAAATAGACTTTAAAAAATAAAATAAAATAGGGGCGCCTGGGTGGCTCAGTCGGTTGAGCGTCCGGCTTCGGCTCAGGTCATGATCTCACAGCTTGTGGGTTCGAGCCCCATGTCGGGCTCTGTGCCGACAGTTCAGAGCCTGGAGCCTGTTTCTGATTCTGTGTCTCCCTCTCTCTCTGCCCCCACCCCCGCCACTCTTTCTCTCTGTCTCTCAAAATAAAGACTTAAAAACAAAAAATAAAATAAAATAAATAAAAGATTCTTCACCTAATAAAAGGAATTACTACAAAGCCCCACTAAACTGCATGGGCTCTACTGCACTTAGAAGAGAAATTGATTTGTATAAGATTTTACAGGTACTGTCAAATACATAAATCAAGGAGCCAGAGTTGAACTGAATTTGTTTCTTCGTTGTATAATGTGATGACCACAAGGTAACTTTACTTGTATTACTATTATGATTTTCTTTGTGGGAGAAAGATAATGGCATCAAATATCATCATATCAGCTGAGACAAGCATCTGATTCAAGGACAAGCAAGTCATTTCCTTCCTAACAGGGTTTTGCTGTCAAATGGCATCTTTATTGTCACTGCAAAAAAAGACGAAGTACCCACCTTTTCTATCCATATAAGGTTTTTAAAAATAATAATAATATTATTATTATTACAGCTAATACTTACATAGTTCTTACTATATTTCAGGCACCATTCTAAATGCTTTAAAGGTATTAGCTCATTTCATCCTCTCAATAACTTCACATGTAGTTACTATTATTATCCCTGCTTTACAGATAAGTAAATGGGTTACACTGCCCAAAGTCAGGAGGTAGTAACTGACAAAGCCAAGAATGAAGGCAGTCTGGGTCGGGGGCCCAGGGGCCCAGGGGACATGCTCTTAACTGTCATACTAGGCTGTCCCCTTGATCTGGCAGCCACATAGAGGATGGCAAACAGTACTCTTGATTTAGGAGGAGAGGAGTGGAAATGGGGGCTACTTAGCTTACTACCAACAAGTTAAGGCATATGGTGCTCAGGACTTGTTCTATGCAGTGAAATAGGAGGAAAAAGAAAGAAAAGAAAAGAACAAGCAATGGTGATTAGAAGGAGGCACAAGGGAGGTTTCTGGAGAACTAGCTTGTTTCTTTTTTCTTTTTTTTAATTTTTTAATGTTTATTTATTTTTAAGAGAGAGAGACAGAGCATGAGTGGGGGAAGGGCAGAGAGAGAGGGAGACATGGAATCTGAAGCCAGCTCCAGGCTCTGAGCTGTCAGCACAGAGCCCAATGCGGGGCTCAAACTCATGAACCATGAAATCATGACCTGAGCTGAAGCCGGGCACTCAACCAACTGAGCCACCCAGGCACCCCAGAACTAGCCTGTTTGATTTGGGTGGTGTTACACGGGTGTGTTCAGTTTGTGAAAAGTCACCAAGCTGTAATTTTTATACACATTTTTTCATGAATGAAAAGTTAAAGGATGGAAGGATGGATTTAAGAGGACTTTGGTGATATTATGAATGGCTTCTGCCCACTCTATTTTTCAAATGTTCCAGAGTGACAGAGTGAGACATCATGGAGCTCACAGGCCTTGTGAACCAGTGGACCCATCCATATTCTCAAATCTCATTGTCCAGCCTGAGACATCCAGTGACCCAGACATCAGCTGAGCCCCAGGCAACACAGCCTCATGGTTAAGAGAATGGCATTAAGAACTAACTTGCCTGCATTCAAATCCTGCTTTGCATCTCCTAGACGTGTGATCTTGAACATGCTACTTCACTTTTCCATATTGTCTTGCTCTCTGCAACTGTAAAGCTGGCATAACACAGTGCCTAACTCAGGGGGCTTCACTGCATATTCCTGGAGCACCTGTAATCATGGCTGGCGCATGGAACACACTACTGAATGTGAGCTCTTGTCCTCACCATTTAGGCACATAGCCATGGTCTCCTACCCTATGTTCAGTTACCATATACTTTTAAAAGTCATTTTCCCATTATTTAAATAATTTCCTATTCCCTGTCATGTTCCAAAAAGAATTTCAGCTAGATTTGTTTTAGCTTGAAAATCAAGTTGTAGAATTTGCGTCATTTTATTCATAAATACATCAGCTTTTATCTCCTAAGAACAAGTGCATTATCCCATATAACCATTATATCATATCACCCCCAAGGAATTTCACAGTTGTATGATACTTTTATCTAATATACAGCCTACATTTATATTTTTCCAGTTGCCCTAAAAATGTCCTTTTTTTTCCCCCAATTCAGGATCCAATCAAGGATCAAAAGTGCATTCAAAAATTTTTTTTAATGTTTATTTTTTAGAAAGAGAGAGAGAGAGAGAGAGAGAGAAGTGGGGGAGGGGCAGAGAGAGAGAGGGAGGCAGAAGATCTGAAGCAGGCTCCATGCTGATAGCACACAGCCCAATGTGGGGCTTGAACTCACGAACCATGAGATTATAGCCTGAGCCCAAATCAGAGATGTTTAACCAACTGAGCTACCCAGGCGCTCCCCCTTTTTAAATTTTTTTAATGAAAAGTGCATTTCAACTGTCATGTGTCCTTTAATCTAGTATAGCCCCTGCCCCCTGCCCTTGTATTCTCTTGCATAGCACTGACATTTTTGAAGAGTCCAGAAAGTTGTCTTGTAAAACATTCCTATCATCTAGATTTGTCTGTTTGCTCATGATTCAACATAGGTGAAACATTTTTGGAAAAGTGCTACCCAGTTGATATTTTAATTATTATTTTTTAATATTTGTTTATTTTTGAGAGAGAGAGAGAGAGAGCACAAGTGGGGGAGGACCAGAGAGAGAAGGGGACAGAGGATCCAAAGTGGGCTCCGTGCTGAGAGCAGAAAGCAAAAGCAGGCCTCAAACTCACGAACTGCAAGATCATGACCTGAGCCAAAGTCAGACACTTAACTGACTGAGCCACGCAGGTACATCCCAGTTGATGTTTTACACTTCACCCTGCCACACATAAGAAGGTACATAAATAATAATTTGTTTCATTATTGGTATTGCTATGTTTGAGCATTTAGTTAAGGTGACGTCCACCCATATCTTGTCATTGTAAATGTATTTTTCTCTGTAATAAGTAAGTAATCTGTGGAGGTTTTCTCTGAGTCCCTGAGACTGTCTTGTTCCCCAACAATCTTTTATCCAATGGTTTCAAGCAACTGTTGATAATCTGCCTGAATCGATGATCACATTAGTGGTATAAAATGGTCACTAGTGATGTTTACTGCGTGGGTGAAATGAACCACTGCAGGTTAAATCTTATTTTTCCACTTACTTGCACTATTACTTCAGAACTATAAAGCAGAACTATTTCAGAAGTTCATCTGCTTGACTCCTCCTTCATAATACCCGTTTTTACCTTTCTCTGATCTCTATCCACCCGAGCAGACACATTAAGTGGAAACAAACATATAAATGCACTGGCTTAAGCAATGGGCAGGGAATTACCTGTCTACACAAGCAAGACCTAGTGTTTAGAGCCCCCTTTCCTACAGCAGATCAAACTCTCCATCAAGAAAAGTCTATTTTTCCAAAGACAGTTCTTTTTTTTTTTCTTACTGTTTGTTTATTTTTGAGAGAGAGTGGGGTGACAGGTTCCCAAGTGGGCTCTGAGCTGACAGCAGCAAGTCCGATGCAGGGCTCGAACCCACCAGCCATGAGATCACCACTCAAGCCGAAGTCTGACTCAACAGACTGAGCCAACCAGGCATCCCTCCAAAGACAGTTCTATATTAGAGTCAGCTTCAGGCCTCCCAAGAAGGGAAAGAGGGAGGACACAAAGGGTTCAGGCAATAGACTCCTGGCACAATTTTATTTTACTTTGTCTTTATTATTTTTTAAATTTGTTTATTTTGAGAGAGAGAGAATGAGAGCAGGGAAGGGGCAGACAGAGAGGGAGAGAGAAAGGATCCCAAGCAGAGGATCCTCTGCACTATCAGTGCAGAGCCCAACAAAGGGCTTGATCTCACCAACAGTGAGATCGTGACCTGAACCGAAATCAAGAGGTGGATGCTTACCCGACTGAGCAACCCAGGTGCCCCTCCTGGCTCAACGTAAAAGATTCTGCAAACCACATTAGGACAGTACCAAATCACATGGTCCACTGCTTCAAGCAGCCTGCTCCCCCTGCCCCTGTGAATGTTACTTCTTCCTGGTTAACAATCCTTTAGAACCCAAACATCACCCCCAGACCAGCTGCATTAGAATCCCCTGGGGAGCTGCTTAAGAAACAGATGCCTCAGTCTCACCTCTGACCAACTGAATCAGAGCCATGCAGGGGGAGTTGGGAATCAGTGTGTGGACACACTCCCCAAAGGATCCCATGAGCAGCCAGGTTGGGGAACCCTTGCTTAGAAAGGACCTGCTATAGTCTCCCAAAGGGAACTATCCTATAGGACACACAATGGTAGATAGTAGTTAAGGATTAGTCCCGTTATCAAGAACCAAAATAAACTATTGGGACCTCATCAAGATAAAAAGCTTCTGCACTGCAAAGGAAACAATCGAAAAAACTAATAGGCAACCGACGCAATGGGAAAAGATAGTTGCAAATGACATAAAGGGCTAGTATCCAAAATCTACAAAGTACTCACCAAACTCCACACCCGAAAAACAAACAATCCAGTGAAGAAATGGGTAGAAGACATGAAGAGACACTTCTCCAAAGAGGACATCCAGATGGCCAACAAACACATGAAACGATGCTCAGCATCACTCATCAT
>JAQQST010001538.1:0-12360 GCA_028646485.1 Cryptoprocta ferox | reverse complement strand
TAGTCTGTGTATCAATAGCTTCTTTGATGTTTTTTTCAAGTCCAGCAATTAATTTCATGAGAATTGTTCTAAATTCTTGTTCAGTTATGTTGTTTAAGCCTGTTTTGAGCAGTTCTGTGTCTGTGACTTCTTCCTGGAGTTGCTTTAGAGGAGAGTTCTTTCGTTTCGTCATTTTGGCTAGCTTTGTGTCTCTTGTCAGTTTTAAAAGCTCGTAATGCCCTGTGCACCTGTTAGTATTTCTCTATTAAAAGAGGCTCATTGACTGTCCAGGGCCTGTCTTTTCAGGAAGTGTTCTTTTAATGGTGTCTCTCGGTTTCTCTTGTTGTGTCTTTGATTATTTTATTTCCCTGGTCAGTGATATCTGGGACTCTCCACCACGTGTACTTTGGCTTATTTCTTGAGGTAGCCCTGAAAAGCAAAGAGACTAGCATACAGGGAACAAAAGCATGGACACGCACAGACAAATCAAACAAACAAGCAAGCCAAAAGGGGAAAGGAAGTAAGGAAAAAGAAAGGAAAGGAACGAAAAGACAGAAGCGAAGAAAAAGAAACAAAAACAAAAACAAAAACAAGGTGGGGACAGAGACAGCAAAAATCTGTGGACAGTCTAAAAGCATATAACTAGCCAAGAGGAGAGATAAGAATATGCTAAGGGAAATATATCTGGATGACAGCAGAAAAGGTGAAGCAAAGAAAAAAGGAAAAAAAAAAAACCAACTCCCCTGTGCGGATGGGTGTGGGTTGGCGTCAGGTAAGGTCTCGGGGGCTGCTCTCTCCGAGGCCCCGCCTTGGTGGTTGCGGGGAGAAGTATGGCGTCGCTTCAAAGCTTTGTTCGAACCAAGCGTTGCAAGCCCCTCTTCTGAGTCTGATCTCCGTGTGCCGTGGACGAGCCAATCTGTATTCTCCAAGCTCCGCCTCACTTCCATATCCTATTCCATGCAGTTCAACACCTTCACCGGAGATGAGATGCATTCCCGCTCCCGGCTGGCTCCCGGCCCGGCTTGCGCTGCCCTTTTTGCGGAGCCACCATTGCCACCGCTTTTCAAGGCGCCTTTCTTGGGGCCGCCGCCCCCGATTTTCGCAGCGACGCCACTTTTATCTGTGCCGCCGCCTTTCTCGGTCCTGCTTGGAATGGTTGCCGCTGCCGCTGCTGCTGCGCCCAAGGAAGGATTCGCCGGCCAGATGGGACGGATTTCTCTCCCCTCTCCCGGCAGTTATATATGGGCAGATGGGCGAGTTTTTCCTCCCTTAGAGATGGTTCTAGGTGCGTTTTCGGTCTCTCTTCTCTTCCCCTGGTCTCTATGGGGCACAGCTCGCTCTCCCTTTGTTGGGCTCGTGCTCCTTTCCTCTGCACCACCGGGACCCAGCCGTCCCCTAATTTCCCAGATCACAGTCACTCACTCAGGCATCTTTGAGGTTGTCTTCTTTCTGGCGTCTGTTTCTTCTTTCCCCCACCTGCAAATCCGAGTTTTATCTCTTCAGGCCTTCTCAGTTCAATCCATGCGAGCGTGCGTGGATTACAGAGCTCGCTGCTTCTCTGCCATCCTGCCCGTGTCCTGCTTTTGAGACTTAAAGCAGCTGCTATTACAACTCTCCAGAAGAACCTGCTTTCACCAGTCTTACTTTTACTTAATGATAACTGTGAATGTCAAATCTTGTTTTATGCACAAGGAGCCAAAGTTTCCCTGCTACTTACATCTTTCCTCCAAGAAACAAAACCTTAAGAAACCCACAAAGGTGCATTGTATAGAAAGAGTACTTAGACCACACAAAGACTGATCACTTTAACATTCCACATATCTCCACTGAAATTAGAAAAGGTATTTTACACTGCTTTTCATA
Organism: Cryptoprocta ferox; assembly: GCA_028646485.1. NCBI lineage: Eukaryota > Metazoa > Chordata > Mammalia > Carnivora > Eupleridae > Cryptoprocta > Cryptoprocta ferox. The sequence continues at coordinate 10,518 of JAQQST010001538.1, read as the reverse complement.
AACCTAGTAAATCTCCATCTCTTTAAGTTTTCCTAGACACCCTTTCACTATGGTTTATTCCTTAAATCATTACTACTGTCAGAAATCCCCTTAGATGTCAAAAATAATTCATTTTGATGATGTTGTGTGCTCTGCTGAATTTTTTCTTAAAAATAAAATAAAAGGACTTATGTTTCTTCCAAGATCAAGCAACTTCCTTCCTTCTAGGTTCTCCCTATTGCATTAAAATCCTCTGTACGTAACACGACAAACAAAACTCTGAAAAGTGGAAAGAACAGGCAGACTTCCTGAGAACTTGAGGAACAATACAGTGGTACACTCCCTGGGTTTCCTTTTTGCCTCCTATATATCCCAGACAGGTCACTACAGAAGCCTCCTATCTGTAAGTGCCAAGAGACACAGACAAAAACATCTCTGAGAAAAGCCTGATACCCATATCCAAAGGAAAGGAGGAAAGAGTTGCCTAACAACACAAAACCTTTTTGGCAATACCTGTTCTATTTTAGCCAAACAACAACAGAAAAAAAATCATACCCTCCCCACTGCCCCCCAGATTCAATGGAGCCTAGTAGGAAATAATCTTTCACTCCACTCCTTCCCACAAAAAAGCAGGCATCATGCTCCTATCCCACGGCTGTGGTGGTGTTGGCAGAACTGGGCAAACAGTGTTTCTAATCCCCTAGTTGGCAGAAGCAGATGGTGCTCCTTCCTATTCTCCTTCCAGAGTATTGTCAGACCAGTCCAGTGGCAAGGTAAGCTGCCTCACTCACACTCAGAGCCAAAAAGAGTTAACAACTTGGTGCAAAGTAAAGTTAGTCACCACTGGACTTCATCACCATCTCCATGTCACTAGGGCCCAATGGGGTGGCTGAGCTTCCACCACCTCCACATCAAAAAGACTGAACAAAGGGATGCATATCAAGGCTAGCAAACACTCCACTTTTCCCCCAACCATGGTGTCAGGGAGGCCCAGTGGGAATCTGCACCTGCACGTCCATCTGCCAGCAATGAGACTGAAAAAGACACTACAAAGAAGAGCTAGTCGGCACCCCTATCCCCCACCCCACTCCCATTTCAGTGGGGCCCAATGGAGAGCTGAACCTTTACCCCCAGTCAGCATCAACGAGTCTTAAATTAACAAGGTGGTAAAAGGTAGAGCTAGTTGGTACTTTTCTTTCCCTTCCCCTGGTGTCAGCAGGGCCCACACAGAGCTGAGCTTATACTTCCATTCAAAGATAACAAAAGCCAGGGGGAAGAAAAGATAACAAAAGCCACAAACCCTATGGATTAGTGCCCCAGTTTCACTGGGACAGTGCCAGCAAAGACAGAGGGCTAGCTGAACTTCCACTCCACCCATCTGCAACTAGGAAGTAAGAGTCAGTGCCCATTTTTGCCAGGGTCACATCACCGAGATGCAGCAGGAACATACACACATCCTCAACCCTCACATTATACCTCACCACAAGGACTGCCTCCTTTAAAAATAAAATTAAATATAATCATAAGTCTCGTAAAACACTATCCAAAAACCTCCAGTTTAAAAAAACTGCTGAATGAGAACAGACACCAACACTCAGATGAATCAGATTTTATCTGACAAGGATTATAAAGCATCCATAATAAAAATGATCCAACAAGTAATTTCAAATTTTTTGGAACAACATACAAAATCTCAGCAAATAAATAGAAATTATTTTTTAAAGAAGCAAATAGAAGTTATAGAGCTAAATAATACAATAACTGAAATAAGCTCAGTGAATGGGCTCAATAGTAGAGAGGAAATGACAGAAGATAAAATCAGTGAACTTGAGGTCAGATCAGTAGAATTTACTCAGTCTGAACAACAAAGAGAAACTAGACTGGAAAAAAATGAATCAGGGAACCTGTGGGACAACAACAAAAGATCCAGTATTCATATCATCAGTGTCCAAAAGGAAAGGAGAGAAAAAGAAGTACTGAAAGAGGATTCGAAGAAATAATGGCTGACTTAAAACAGTGTGGAGGTTCCTCAAAAAATTAACAATAGAACTCCCCTATGACCCAGCAATAGTACTGCTAGGGATTTACCCAAGGGATACAGAAGTGCTGATGCATAGGGGCACATGTACCCCAATGTTCATAGCAGCACTTTCAACAATAGTCAAATCATGGAAAGAGCCTCAATGTCCATCAACTGATGAATGGATTAGGAAGATATGGTTTATCTATACAATGGAATACTACATGGCCATGAGAAAGAATGAAATCTGGCCATTCGTAGCAAAGTGGATGGACCTTGAGGGTGTCATGCTAAGCGAAGTAAGTTAGGTGGAGAAGGACAGATACCATATGTTTTCACTCATAAGTCTAACAGGAGAAACCTAACAGAGGACCATGGGGAGGGGAAGGAGGAAAAAGAGTTAGGGAGAGGGAGGGAGACAAAGCACGAGAGACTCTTGAATACTGAAAACAAACTGAGGGCGGAAGTGGGAGGGGGAAAGGGGAAGGGGGGTGATGGTCATGGTGTAGGACACTTGTGGGGAGGAGCACTGGGTGTTATATGGAAACCAACTTGACAATAAACTATAAATTTTAAAAAATAGAAAGAAATACACCTTAATGGTGAAAATAGGGTAAGCACAATATGCTAGTTCTCATAAGTTTCTTAAATCATTTCTGGGGCACCTGGGTGGCTCAGTCAGTTAAGCATCCGGCTTTGACTCAGGTCATGATCTCGTGGTTCGTGGGTTCAAGCCCCGCATCAGGCTCTGTGCTGATAGCTAGCTCAGAGCCTGTCACCTGTCTTCAGATTCTATGTCTTCCTCTCTCTCTGACCCTCCCCTGCTCACGTTGTCTCTGTCTCTGTCTCTCTCTCTCTCAAAAATAAATAAAACATTTAAAAATTAAAAAAAAACACATTTCTGATGGTTGAAGCAAAAAATATAACATCATCTGATGCGGCCCAATGTATGTGGAGGAAATACTTCAGGCAATTAAGATATATTTGTATTGAAAAAGTAGGAAGGATTCTCAACATCATTAGCCATTAGGGAAATGTATCTCAGAACTATAGTGAGATCAAACTTCATACCCACTAGGGTGGCTGTAATCAAAAAGATAATATAACAAGAGTTGGCAAGGACATGGAGAAATTGGAACTATCATAAACTGCTAGTGGGAATGTAAAATGATGCAACCCTTTTGGAGAAAACAGTCTGACAGTTCCTCAAAATGCCAAACATATGACCCATTACCATATGACCCAACACCCATTCCCAAGTACAACCAAATAATTGAAACAGATATTCAAATTCTTGTACATAAATGTTCATAGAAGCATTATTTATAATAGCCAAAAACTGGAAACAGACCAAATATCCATCATCTGATGGGTGGATAAATAGAATATGGTATATTCATACAACGGAACACTACTTGGCAATAATATTGATGTGTGGTATGACATGGATGAATCTTGAAAACATTATGCTAAGTGAAAGAAATCCATAACATATTCTGTGATTCCATTTATATGAAATTCCCGGAATAAGCAAATCCATAGAGACAGAAAGTAAATTAATGGGTCCTTGGGGTGGAGGGAAATGGACAGAAATGAGAGGGGTGACTGCTAAGGGGTATAGGGTGTCTTTTGGGGATGATGAAAATGTTCTAAAATTAATTGTAATGAGGTTTGCACATTTCTAAAAACCATTGAATTGTACATGTTAAATGGAAGAATTGTATGTGTGAATTGCATCTCCTTAGAACACTTAACAAAAGAAATAAAATGCAGAGTGTAAATGGACCTAAATGAGAGTAAGTTTCCTGTGCTTCATCTGAAGTATTAAATCATCAATACTAGTAGACTGTAATAAGTTATATATGTATCATAATACCTAGAGCAACTACTAAGAAAACTATACTGAGTTGAATACTCAAAAACATTATAAAGATGCAATCCTTAAAAGATTTTCAAATGGCCCACAAGAAGGTAGGAAAGAGAAAACAGGAATTATAAACAAATGAGACAAACCGAAAACAAAATATAAAATGGAAGATGTTAAGTGCTAACAGATCAATAATTACATTTGGGGCGCCTGGGTGGCTCATTTGGTTGGGTGTCCAACTTTAGCTCAGGTAATGATCTCGCGATTCGTGAGTTCAAGCCCCGCATCAGGCTCTCTGCTGACAGCTCAGAGCCTGGAGCCTGCTTCTGATTCTGTGTCTCCCTCTCTCTCTGCTCCTCCCTCACTCACGCTCTGTCTCTGTCTCTTAAAAATGAATAAACATTAAAAAAAAGTTTTTAAGTGCTGTTTCTTTAAAAAAAATAATTAAATTAAATGTAAATGATTTAAACATATGAATTAAACTACAGAGATTACTAGAATGGATGATAAAATATTACCCAACTACATGTTGTCTACAAAAAATTCATTTTGAATACCGCCAAATAGGTACATTGAAAATAAGAATGGAAAAAGATATATCATGCAAATATTAATGAAAAAAATCAGGAGTCATTATATGAATATAAGATAAAATTAAATTCTAAGCAAAGAAAATTACTAGAGACAAAAAGGGACAATATAATAAAATGATCAATCGATCAGGATAATGTAACATCCTAAATATGTACACACCAAACAACAAAGCCTCAAAATACATGAAACAAAACAGAAATAGGCAAATCCACGAATAATATTAGGACATCAAGAACTTGCAACAACTGATAGAACTGCTGGACATAGTGAACCCACAAAATGTAATTAACATATATAGAACACTACTCCCAACAACACCAAACTAAACATTTTTTTAAGCACCATGGAACAGTTATCAAGGTAAAACATATCCTGGACTGTAGAACAAACCTCATCAAATTTGAGAATTGTAAATAATAGAGTATGTTCTCTGATCATCATGGAATTAATAAGAGAAACACGACAGGAAAACTCTAAACACTTAGAAATTAAATAACGTGCTTCAAAATAATCCATGGGTCAAAGAGGAGGTGTGAAATCAAGTTACAACATACATAGAACTCAATATAGTTAAAATCTCCCAGAAAAGGAATCTCCAAGCCCAGATGGTTTCACTGAATACCTCTACCAAATATTTTAAGAACTAGCACCAATTCTACACAATCTGTTCCAGAAAGTAGAAGGTAAGGGAACACTTCCCTACTTATTTTATGAGAGCACTATCACCCTGATACCACAACTAAATAAAACAGCACTAAAAAGGAAAACTAGGGACCAATATCTCTCATCAAATTAAATGCAAAAATCTTCAACAAACTATTAGCAAATAAAATGCCACAATATATAAAATGATCATATATCATAACTAAGGGGGATTTATTCCAGCCTTTATGCAAGAAATTAATAAATTTAGTCCCACATATCAATAGATTAAAGGAGAAAAATTATATGATCATATCAATTAATGCTGAAAAAGCTGTTGACAGAATCCAACATCCATTCATGATTCAGACCCTCAACAAACTAGAAATAGAGGGGAACTTCCTCAAATTGATTAAAAGCATCTACAAAAAAAAAAACTGCAGCCAACATCATACTTTATAATGAATGCTTTCTTCCTAAGGTCGAAACAATGCAAGAATATATATTCTCACCATTCTTACTCAACACAGTACTGGAAGTGCTTTGCATAGTGATCAGAAAGAAGAAATACTATTTAGACCATTTACATTTTAACTAATTATTGATATATTAGGGCTTTAATCTGCCAATTTTTTTCTGTTTTCTTTAATCTCTATTTTGTTCGTTTTCTTTTCCTGCTTTCTGTGAGGTACTTGAACAGTTTTTAGAATTTCGTTTTAGTAGCGCTTTTGAATGTATCTCTTTGTGTTGCTTAGCGGTTGCTCTTGGTATTACATTGTGTGTACATAATTTATCAGTTTACTGGTATTGACATTTTACCAGTTTAAGTAAACTGTAGAACACTTACCTATCTTCAAGTCCCTTTACTCTATCCCTTCCTCCATTTATAATATAATTGTCTTAAATATTACTCCACATATATTGTAAAACACATAAGAAAGACAATGTTATAACTTAATTGTCAAATGCAACTCAGAAAGTCAAGAGTAGAAAGCCTATCATATTTATATTATTTTTGCTCTTCTTTTTTTTCTTTCTTCCTGATAGTCCAAGATTCCTTCCTTTATCATTTCCTTTCTCTCTCAGAACTTCCTGTAGCCATTATTTTAGGTTAGGTCTGCTGGTGACATTTTTGTTAGTTTGCCCTCATCTGAGATGTCTTGATTTCCCTTTAATTCCTGAATAATATTTTCACTGGATATAGGATTCAGTGTTTGACAGTTCTTTTCTTTCAGCACTTGTAAAATGTGCCACTTCCTTCTGGCCTTCCTGGTTTCATATAAGAAATTCACTGCCATTTGAATAGTTTTTTTCTCCAAAAAGTAGTTTCACTTTTCTCTGGCTAAGAAGGTTTTCTTTTTGTCTTTAGTTTTAGAAGTTTAATTTTTTCTTTGTGAGGCTTTAATTTTTTTTACCTATTTCAAGAGTGTTCATAATTACTCATTGAAGCATTCTTGTGATAGCTACTTTAAAAGTCTTAGTCATAGAATCCTGTCATCTCTATTTTCTCACTTTTGGCTTTTGTGAATTATCTTTTTTCATTCAGTTTAAAATATTCTTGGCTCTTGGTATGACAAGTGGTTTTTTATCAAAACCTCAACATTTTACACTTTGTTTTAAGGCTTTGGGTCTTATTTAAACCTTCTGCTTTAACTGGCTTTTTGTGACACTGCTCTGTTAGTGGGTAGAGAGGTTGTCCACCTCATTATTGCCAGGTAGAGATAGAAGTGCAAGTTCCACACTTGGTCTTCTTTGACATCTGAGGGAGAAGGGATTCCTCAGTACTGTTGGGTAGGGGTGGGAGTTCCTACTTACCGTATAGTTATTCTCTTCTGATACTGCAAGTGGGGTAGTCTAGTTACTTGCTGGTGGGGATGAAAGTCCCAGCTCCTTATTTGGCCTTCTCTCACCCCACATCAGCAGGGGATGGGGGCACCTAGTTATAACTTCATGAGAGTGGAATTTTGTGGTTCCCATTCATCCTTTGCTGGGATGGTTGGGATGGAGCCACAGATATTTTTCTGTAGTGTTGGCTGGAAAAGAGTAATTATTGTCTGAAAGCTTTCTCTCATGCCAGATTATTCCTTATCTGGTCTTTTAGCTCAAAAACGATTTTATCAGGGTTTTTTCTTTGTCTGCTCCTGTTGGTATTTCCGGCCTGCTGGCTTCTTCAGTTCCAGGTCTGGGATATATGAAGCACAAAGAAAACCTGGAAAACTTATCATTCTGTCATTCCTTGGGTTCCAAGTTTCCTAAACAGTTTGCCTTCTCCTCTCCACCTTTCCACGTCTTCTTATGTTTATTTTATTATATAATGTCCAGGATTTATTGTTTTACATAGTGAGAGGAATAAGGAAAAGTGTGCCTGCTTCAGGAAACTTATTATCCATTTAATGGCTACAGAATCTATAGTGATCCCCTGTTTTATTCCTTATTTTGGTGATTTATGTCTATTCTACTTTTGACTTTTGTCATTCTTGTTAGAGGTTTATCAATGTTAATAATTTTTCCCCAAAGAACCAGATTTTTGTTTCATTTATTTTCTTTTTGTCTTCCTGTTTAAAATTTCATTTATTTCTTCTCTTATTTTTATTAACTTCTTCCTCCTGATGATTTTGGTTATATTTTGCTCTTCTTTTTTTCCTGAGGTAGGAATTTCAATTATTTCTTTGAGACCTTTCCCCTTTTCTAAATGTAAGCATCTAGTGCAATAAAGTTCCCTATCACCACTGCTTTAGTTTATCCATAAATTTTGTTTGTTGTGTTTTTATTTTTATTAAGTTCTGTGTATTTTTTTGTATTTTGTATTTTTTGTTTCCTTTGAGACTTCTCTGATTCCCAGGTTGTTTGAAGTGTGCTACTGAAGTTTTCAATTGTTTGTAGATTTTCCTATTGTCTATATGTCACTGATTTCTAGTCTGATTCCTTTTTACTCTGAGAATACATTCTGCATTCTTTTGATGTTTCTAAATTTGTTGAAGTGTGTTTTAGGACCCAGGATATAATGCACCCTCATGGTGAATGTTTCATGGGTGCTTGAAAAAAAGTATATTCTGCTGTTGTTGAGGAAGTGTTACATAAATGTAAATTAGACCATTTTGGGTGATTGTAGTGTTTGCTAATTTTCCATCTATTAGCTCTATCTATTAGCTGGGAATGGGGTGTTAAAGCCCCTAACTCTAATTTAGGATTTGTCTATCTGTCTTTTTGATTCAATTTTAGTTTCATGTATTTTGAAACTCTGTTGTTTAGTGCATACACATTTACAATTGCTACGTCTTCTTAGCGTATCCATCATTTTGTACTTTTGTGATGTCACTGTCTCTGGTAATTTTCTTTGCTCTAATATCTTCTGTATCTCATAATACTGATCTTCATATTTTGTTATTTATTAAAAATTTTATTTATTTAAATTCAAGTTACTTAACATACAGTGTAGTATTGGTTTCAGAAGTAGAGCCCAGTGATTCATCACACACACACACACACACACACACACACACACACACACACACACATATGTATAACAGTCAGTGGTCATCCCAACAAGTGCCCTCCTTAATGCCCATCACCCATGTAGCCCATCCCCCCACCAACCTCCCCTCTAGCAACACTCAGTTTGCTCTATTTAAGATTCTCTTATGTTTTGTCCCCCTCTGTTTTTATATTATTTTTCCTTCCCTTCCCCTATGTTTATCTGTTTTGTTTCTTAAACTCCACATATGAGGAAAATTATATTTGTCTTTCTCTGAGTGACTTATGCTTACCATAATACACTCTAGTTCCATCCATGTTGTTGCAAATGGCAGGATTTCATTCTTTGTGATCGCTGTGTAATATTCCAATATATATACCACATCTTCTTTATCCATTCATCAGTCAATGGACATTTGGACTCTTTCCATAATTTGGCTATTGTTGATAGTGCTGCTGTAAACATTGGGGTGCAAGTGCCCCTTCAAATTGACATTTTTGTATCATTTGGATAAATACCTGGTAGTGCAATTGCTGTGGCATAGGGTAGTTGTATTTTTCATTTTTTGAGGATCCTCCATACTGTTTCCCAGAGTGGCTGCGCCACTTTGCATTCCTACCAACAGTGCAAAAGTTTTCCCCATTCTCCACATCCTCACCAACATCTGTTGCTTCTGGGGTTGTTGATTTTCATTATTCTGACAGGCGTGAGCTGGTATCTCATTGTGGTTCTGATTTCTATTTCTCTGATGATGACTGATATTGAACATATTTTCATATGTCTGTTAGCCATCTGGATGTCTTCTTTGGAAAAACGTCTATTCATGTCTTCTGCCCATTTCTTCACTGGATTCTGGTTTTGGGTATTGACTTTGATAAGTTCTTTTTTTTCATTTATAGTTTATTGTCAAGTTGGTTTCCAAGTAACACCCAATGCTCTTCCCCACAAGTGCCCTCCACCACGACCATCACCCCCCCTCTCCTGTCCCCCTCTCCCTTCAGCCCTCAGTTTGTTTTCAGTATTCAAGTGTTTCTCATGATTTGCAACACTCCCTCTCTCTAACTCTTGCTCCCCCCTTGCCCTCCCCATGGTCCTCTGTTGGGTTTCTCCTGTTAGACCTATGAGTGAAAACATATGGTATCTGTCCTTCTCCGCCTGACTTAATTCGCTTAGCATGACACCTCGAGATCCAGCCACTTTCCTACGAATACCCAGATATCATTCTTTCTCAAGGCCATGTAGTATTCCATTGTATAGATAAACCACATCTTCTTGATCCATTCATCAGTTGATGGATATTTAGGCTCTTTCCATGATTTGCCTATTGTTGAAAGTGCCACTATGAACATTGGGGTACATGTGCCCCTATGCATCAGCATTTCTGTCTCCCTTGGGTATATCCCCAACAGTGCTATTGCTGGGTCCTAGGGGACTTCCAGTGTTAATTTTTTGAGGAACCTCCACATTGTTTTCCAGAGCGGCTGTACCAGTTTACATTCCCACCAATAGTGTAGGAGGGTGCCCGTTTCTCCACATCCTCGCCAGCATCTATAGTCTCTTGACGTGTTCATTTTAGCCACTCTGACAAGCGTGAGGTGGTGTCTCAGTGTGGTTTTGATTTGTATTTCCCTGGTGATGAGTGACACTGAGCATCGTTTCATGTGTTTGTTGCCATCTGGACGTCCTCTTTGGAGAAGTGTCTATTCATATCTTCTGCCCAATTCTTCACTGGATAATTCATTTTCCTGGTGTGGAGTTTGGTGAGTTCCTTGTAGATTTTGGATACTAGCCCTTTATCCGATATGCCATTTGCAACTATCTTTTCCCATTCTGTCTGTTGCCTATTAGTTTTGTTGATTGTTTCCTTTGCAGTGCAAAAGCTTTTTATCTTGATGAGGTCCCAATAGTTTATTTTTGCTCTTGATTCCCTTGCCTTTGGGG
>JAQQST010001537.1:0-12362 GCA_028646485.1 Cryptoprocta ferox | reverse complement strand
CAGCCCCACAAGAAATCCTAAGAGGGACTCTATGAGGGAAATGTTGCAAGGAAAGAAAGGTACCAGAGACACCACTACAAGCATGAACGCTACAGAGAACACAATGACTCTAAACCCATATTTTTCAATAATAACACTGAATGTAAATGGACTAAATGATCCAATCAAACGACATAGTGTATCAGAATGGATAAAAAAACCAGAATTCATCTATTTACTGTCTACAGGAGACACATTTTAGACCTGAAGACACCTTCAGATTGAAAGTGAGGGGATGGAGAAATATCAATCATGCTACTGGAAATCAAAAGAAAGCTGGAGTAGCCATACGTATATGAGACAAACTGGACTTTAAAGTTAAGGCAGTAACAAGGGGTGAAGAATGGCATTATATAATTACAGGGTCTATCCATCAGGAAAAGCTAACAATTATAAATCTCTATGCACTGAATTCGGGAGCTCCCAAATACATAAAACAATTATCACAAACATAAGCAATCTTATTGGTAAGAATGTGCTAATTGCAGGGGACGTAAATACTCCACTTACAGCAATGGATAGATCAACCAGACAGAAAATCACTAAAGAAACAATGGACCTCAATGACACATTGGACCAGATGGATCTGACAGATATATATAGAGCTCGACATCCTGAGGTTATGGAATTCACGTTCTTCTCAAGTGTACATGGTACATTCTGCAAGATAGATCACATACTGGGTCATAAAGCAGCCCTCCATAAATATAAACGAATTGAGATCATACCATGCACACTTTCAGATCATAATGCTATGAAACTTGAAATCAATCCCAGGAAAAAGTCTGGAAAACCTCCAAAACATGGAGGTTGAAAACCACCCTACTAAAGAATGGTTGGGCCAATCAGGCAATTAGAGAATAAATTAAAAAATATATGGAAACAAATGAAAATGAAAATACAACAATCCGAACTCTCTGGGATGCAGCAAAGGCAATCCTAGGAGGCAAGTACATTGCACTCCAGGCCTATTTCAAGAAACTAGAAAAAGCACAAATTCAAAATCTAACAGAGCACCTAAAGGAACTAGAAGGGGAGAAGCCAGAGAGCTCCAAACGCAGCAGAAGAAGACAAATAATAAAGATCATGGCAGAGATAAACTATATAGAATCCAGAAAAACACTTGAACAGATCCATGAAACCAAGAGTTGGGTTTTTGAAGAAATAAACAAAATTTATAAACCTCTAGCCAGGCTTCTCAAAAAGAAATGAGAAAATACCCAAACAGACAAAATCATGAATGAAAATGGATCTATTACAACCAATCCCTCAGAAATACAAGCAATCATCAGGGAATAGTATGAAAAATTATATGCCAACAAACTGGACAACCTAGAAGAAATGGACAAATTTCTAAACAAACACAGTACCAAAATTCAAACAGGAAGAGACAGAAAATCTGAACAGACATATAACTAGAGAAGAAATTGAATCAGGTATCAAAAATCTCCCAACGAATAAGAGCCCTGGGCCAGATGGCTTCCTTGGAGAATTCTACCAGACATTTAAATCAGAGTTAATACCCATTCTTCTCAAGCTATTCCCAAAAATAGAAATGGAAGAAAAACTTTCGGACTCATTCTACGAAGCCAGCATCACGTTGATTCCCAAACCAGACAGAGACCCAGCAAAATAAGAGAACTACAGGCCAATATCCTTGATGAATATGGATGAAAAAATCCTCAACAAGATACTAACAAATCGAATTCAACAGCATATAAAAAGAATTATCCACCATGATCAAGTGGGATTCATTCCTGGGTTACAGGGCTGGTTCAATATTCGAAAATCCATCAATGTGATACATCACATTAACAAAAGAAAAGATAAAAACCATATGATCCCGTTGATAGATGCAGAAACAGCATTTGACAAAATACAGCATCCTTTCATAATGAAAACCCTCGAGAAAGTCGGGATAGAAGGAACTTACTTAAACATCAGAAAAGTCATTTATGAAAAGTCCACAGCTAATATCATCCTCAATGGGGAAAAACTGAGAGCTTTCCCCCTGAGATCAGGAACACGACAAGGATGACTCACCACTGTTGTTCAACATAGTGCTAGAAATCCTAGCATCAGCAATCAGACAACAAAAGGAAATAAAAAGCATCAGAATTGGCAAAGATGAAGTCAAACTTTCACTTTTCACAGATGACATGATACTCTACATGGAAAACCCAACCGACTTCACCAGAAGCCTACTAGAACTGATCCAGGAATTAAGCAAAGTCACAGGGTACTAAATCAATGTACAGAAATCAGTTGCATTTTATACACCAATAATGAAGCAACAGAAAGAGAAATCAAGAAACTGATTCCATTCACAATTGCTCAAAAAACCATAAAATACCTAGGAATAGACCTAACCAAAGATGTAAAAGATCTGTATGATGAAAAGTATAGAAAACTTATGAAAGAAATTGAAGTCACAAAGAAATGGAAAAGTATTCCATGCTCATGGATCAGAAGAATAAACATTGTTAAGATGTCATTATTACCAAAGGAATCTACACCTTCAATGCATTCCCAATCAAAATTGCACCAGCATTCTTCTCAAAGCTAGAACAAACTATCCTAAAATTTGTATGGAACCACAAAAGACCCCGAAGAGCCATAGTAATACTGAGGAAGAAAACCAAAATTGGAGGCATCACCATCCCAGACTTTACCCTCTACTACAAAGTGGTAGTCATGAAGACAGCATTGTATTGGCACAAAAACAGACACATAGACCAATGGAATAGAATAGAGAACCCAGAATTGGACCCACAAATATATGTCAAATTAATCTTTGACAATGCAAGAAATAGTATCCAATGGGAAAAGGACAGCCTCTTTAACAGATGGTGCTGGGAGACCTGTACAGCAACATGCAAAAGAATGAAACTAGAAACACTTTCTTACACCATACCCAAAAATAAACTCAAAATGGTTGAAGGACTTACAGGAAACCATCAAAACCCTTGTCCTCAACCGCAGCAGCTTCTTCCTCGACACGTCTCCAAAGGCAAGAGAATCAAGACCAAAAATAAACTATTGGGACCTCATCAAGATAAAAGGCTTCTGCACTGCAAAGGAAACAATCAAGAAAACTAATAGGCAACCGACGGAATGGGAAAAGATAGTTGCAAATGACATATCGGATAAAGGGCTAGTATACAAAATCTATAAGGAGCTCACCAAACTCCACACCTGAAAAACAAAGAGTCCAGTGAAGAAATGGGCAGAACACATGAACAGACACTTCTCCAAAGAGGGCATCCAGATGGCCAACAGACACATGAAACGTTGCTCAGTGTCACTCATCTTCAGGGAAATACAAATCAAAACCACACTGAGATGCCACCTCATGCCGGTTAGAGTGGCTAAAATGAACATATCAGGAGACTATAGATGCTGGCGAGGATGTGGAGAAATGGGCACTCTCTCACACTGTTGGTGGGAATGTAAACTGGTACAGCCACTCTGGAAAACAGTGTGGAGGTTCCTCAAAAAATTAACAATAGAACTCCCCTATGACCCAGCAATAGCACTGCTAGGGATGTACCCAAGGGATACAGGAGTGCTGATGCATAAGGGCACATGTACCCCAATGTTCATAGCGGCATTTTCAACAATAGCCGAATCATGGAAAGAGCCTAAATGTCCATCAACTGATGAATGGATCAAGAAGATGTGGTTTATCTATACAGTGGAATACTACATGGCGATGAGAAAGAATGAAATCTGGCTATTTGTAGCAACGTGGATGGACCTGGAGGGTGTCATGCTAAGTGAAATAAGTCAGGCAGAGAAGGACAGAAGCCATGTTTTTTCACTCATATGTGTAACAGGAGAAACTTACCAGAGGACCATGAAGGAGGGGAAGGCGAAAAAATAGTTAAGAATAGAGGGAGGCAAACCATAAGAGACTCTTAAATACTGAGAACAAACTGAGGGTTGATGAGGGTGGGGGAGAGGAGGAAAGGGGTAATGGGCTTGGAAGAGGGCACTTGTAGGGATGAGCACTGGGTGTTATATGGAAACCAAGTTGATGATAAACTATAAATGAAAAAAAAGTTTTTATTTTAATTCCTGTATAGTTAACATACAGGTTGATATTAGTTTCAGGTGTACAATATAGTGATTCAACAATTCCATACATCACTGGATGCTCATCACAAGTGCATTCCTTAATCCCCATCATCTGTTACACTCATGTCCCCATCCTCCCTCCCCTCCAGTAACCATCAGTTCTCTATTATTAAGAGTTTCTTTCTCTCTCTCTCTCTCTCTCTCTCTCTCTCTCTCTCTCTCTTTCTCTCTTGTGTCTCCTCTCTTCTTCTCTTATTTTTGCTCTGTGCTCATTTGCTTTGTTTATTAAATTCCACATATGACTGAAATCATATGGTATTTGTATTTCTTTGACTAATTTCACTTAGTTTTATACTATCTAGTTCCATCCATATCATTGCAAATTGCAAGATTTCATTCTTTTTATGGCTGAATAAGATTCTATTGTATATATATACAACATCTTCTTTATCCATTCATCTATTGAGAGGTATTTTGGCTGCTTCCATAATTTGGGTGTGGTAAATAATGCTGCTATTAACATAGGGCTGTATGTATCCCTTTGAAGTAGTGTTTTTGTATTTTGGGGGATATTATCCAGTAGTGCCATTCCTGAATCATAGGGTAGTTCGATTTCTAATTTTTTGAGGAACCTCCATACTGATTTCCACAGTGGATGCACAAGTTTGCAATCCCACCAGCAGTGCAAGAGGGTTCCGCTTTCTCCACATCCTTGCCAACACTTGCTGTTTCTTGTATTGTTGCTTTTAGTCATTCTGACAGGTGTGAGGTGATATATCATTGTAGTTTTTATTTGTATTTCCCTGATGGTGGGTGATGTAGAGTATCTTTTCATGTGTCTATTGTCTATCTGTAAGTCTTCTTTGGAAAAATATCTGTTCATTTCTTCTGCCCATTTTTAATTGAATTATTTGTTGAGTTATATACGTTCTTTATAATAATTTTGGCTACTAATCCTTTATTGGATACATCATTTGCAAATATCTGCTCCCATTCCATAGGCTGCCTTTTACTTTTGTTGATTGTTTCCTTCTTTGTGCAAAAGCTTTTTATTTTGATGTAGCCCCAACAGTTTATTTTTACTTTTGTTTTCCTTGCCTCAGGGAACCTATTTAGAAAAAAGTTGCTAAGGATAATGTCAGAGAAGTTACTGCCTATGCTCTCTCCAGGGATTTTTATGGTTTCAGGCTTCACATTTAAAAGTCTTTAGTCCATTTTGAATTTATTTTTGTGTATGGTGTAAGAAAATGATTCCTGTTTCATTCTTTTGCATGTTGCTCTCCAGTTTTCCAATCCCATTTGTTGAAAGGACTGTCTTTTTTGCCATTGGATATTCTTTCCTGCTTTGTTGAAGATTAATTGACCATATAATTATGGTTAATTTCTGGATTTTCTTATTCTGTTCCATTGATTTATGTGTCTATTATTGTGCCAGTACAATACTGTTTTGATCACTATAGCTTTGTAATGTAACTTGAAGTCCAGAATTGTGATGTCTCCAGCTTTGTTTTTCTTTTTCAAGATCGCTTTGGCTATTCAGAGTCTTCTGTGGCTCTATACAAATTTTAAGATTGTTTGTTCTAGTTCTGTGAAAAATGCTGTTGCTGTTTTGATAGGGATTGCATTGAATGCGTAGATTGCATTGGGGAGTATAGACATGTTAACAGTATTTGTTCTTCTGATCCATGAGCATGGAATGTCTTTCCATTTCTTTGTGTCCTCTTCCATTTTTTTCACCAGTGTCTTATAGTTTTCAGAGTACAGGTCTTTCACCTCTTCGGTTAGGTTTATTCCTAGGTATCTTATTATTTCTAGTGTAATTATAAATGGAACTGTTGTCTTATTTTCTCTTTCTGCTGCTTCATTATTGGTGTATAGAAATGCAAAGAATTTCTGTACATTGATTTTTTATCCTGCAACTTCACTGAATTCATATATCTTTTTTAGCAGTTTTTTGGTGGAGTCTTTCAGGTTTTCTAGATAGAATATTATGTCATCTGCAAATAGTGAATGTTTTACTTCTTCCTTACTGATTTCAATGCCTTTTATTTCTTTTCGTTGTCAGGTTCCTGTGGCTAGGAATTCCAGTACTGTGTTGAATAAAAGTGGTGAGAGTGGACATCCTTATCTTGTTCCTGACTCTAGGGGTAAAGCTCTCAGTTTTTCTCCATTAAGGATGATGTTAGCTGTGAGTTTTTCATATATGGCCTTATTATGTTGAGGTATGTTTCTCTGTGGGACTTTTTTTTAAATTACAAGTTCAATCTCTTTACTTGTTATAGTCTATTCAAATGTTTTAATTTTTCTTGCATCAGTTTCAATGGTTTCTCTCTGGAAATCTGTTTATTTCATCTAGTTTATTTCATTTATTGGCATGCAATTGTTCAGAGTATTTAGAGTCCTTTTTATTTCTGCCCTACTTTCATTTCTCATTTTAGTAATTTAAGTCTATTCTCTTTTTTTCTTTACCAGCCTATTTAATGATTTGTCAATTCTGTTGATATTTTTATAGAACCAACTCTTAATTTTGTTGATTTTCTCTATTGTTTTTCTATTCTTTATTTGGTTAATTTCTTCTCTAATATTTATTATTTCCCTTCTTTTCCTGTTGGAGGATTAGTTTGCTCTACCTTTTCTATTTTTTTAGGATGGAAGTTTAGGTTATTGCTTGAAATCTTCCTTCTTTTTAAAATATAGGCATTTATAGCTATAAAATATCCCTCTGAGTATTGCTTTAGCTGCATCCCATAAGATTTGGTATGTTTTGTTTCTGTTTTCATTCATCTCAATTTGTTTTCTTATTTACCTTGTTTTTCCTTCTTTAACCCATTATTTAAGACTGCACTGTTTAATTTACACATATTTGCAAATTTCCCAAATGTTCTTGTTTCATTGACTTTTATTTTAATTTTGAGTGGAGGACACATTTTGTATTATTTTAATCCTTTTTAAATTTACTGAGGCTTGTTTTATGTCCTAACATGTGGTCTACCCTGGATAATGTTCCATGTGCATTTAAGAAGAATATATATGCAGCTATTTTTTTAAAATTTTTTAACATTTATTTATTATGGAGAGACAGAAAGAGACAGAGCGTGAGCATGGGAAGGGCAGAGAGAGGGGAGACGCAGAATCTGAAGCAGGCTCCAGGCTCTGAGCTGTCAGCACAGAGCCCCACACGGGGTTTGTGCTCACAAACCACAAGAGCATGTCCTGAGCCATAGTTGGATGCTTAACCGACTGAGCCATCCAGGTGACTCTATGCAGCTGTTGTTGAGTAGAGTGTTCTATATAGATGTCTGTTAGGTTGGTTGACAGTGTTATTCAAATCTTTTATGTCCTTGTTGATCCTCTGCCTAGTTGTTCTATCCATGATTGAAAGTGAGGCATTGAAGTCTTCAACAATTATTGTTGAATTTTTTATTTCTTCCCTCAAGTCTGTCAGTGTTTGCTTCATGGAATTTGGAGCTTTTTTTTAGATGCACATAAAATTATATTTTGTATATCTTTCTAATGTATTAACCTTTTTATCTTCATTATTAATTTATAATTAATTATTAATATAAATATTAATAATTAATGTTAACAATAATAATTAATTATTGGTTGTTAATAATATTCATTATTATTTTTCTAGTAACAATTTTGTCTTTAAATCTATTTTGTTGCTATTAGTATAGATACTTTAGCTCTCTTTTGATTACTGTTTACATATCTTTTTCCATCTTTTTATTCCCAACCAAGTTGTGTCTTTAAATCTAATATATGTTCCTTATAGAGAATTTGTAGTTGATCATGGATTTTAAAATCCATTCTGCATTTTGATTGAGATGTTTAATTCTTTTACATTTAAAGCAATTGCTAGTAAGATTGGAATTATAATACCTGCTATTTTGCTATTAGTTCTCTATATATCCTATGTATTTTTTGTTCCTCAATTCTTCCATTATTGCCCCTTTTTGTGTTAGATATTTTAGTGTACCATTTTACTTCTCTTGTCATTTATGTTACCGTATATTTTTTACTTTTTTGTTTTGTTCTTTAGGGACTGTCATGGATATTTTTTAATGTTTATTTATTTATTTTTAGAGAGAGAGAGCATGTGCACATGGGTGCGAGTAGGTAAGAGGCAGACAGAGGGAGAGAGAGAGAATCCCAAGCAGGTTCCACACTGTCAGTGCAGAGTCCGATGCAGGGCTCTTCCCATGACTGTGAGATCATGACTTGAGCTGAAATCAAGAGTTGGAAGCTCAACCAACTGAGCCACCCAGGTGCCCCTGTCATGGATATTATAATTAAGATCTTAATTTAAAGCAATCGGTCTGGATTAATACTATCTTAATATCAATAGTATTCAAACATTTTGCTGCCATATAGCTTACTTCCATTTCCTCTCATTTGTGCTGTTATTGTCATACAAATTTCATCTTTATACATTATAAGCCCATTAACACAATTTTATTATGCCACTGTCTCTTAAGTCAGATAGAAGAAAAGCATTACAAACAAAAATACATTCATACTGTCTTTCATACACCTATGTAGTTACCTTTAACAGTACTCTTTTTTGTTTATTTTCTGTTGATTCTGTTGATTCAAGTTACCCTCTAGAGTCCCTTCCTTTCAGTCTGAAGAACTCCTTTTAGTATTTCTTATAGGGCAGATCTGGTGATGAAATATTATTAGGTAAGGCTAGCAATGAAATATCTGCTTTTTAAATCTTTGAATACCTTAATTTATCATTCATTTTTTTGAAGGATATTTTCACTGGACAGAAAATTCTTGCTTGACAAACTTTTTCTTTGAGCACTTTGATCATGTCATCTCACTGTCTTTTGGCCTCTGATTTCTGATGAGAAGGTAAGTTCTCATCATCTCATTAATTTTATTGCTGATCACATGCATATGATTTTTCTCTTGCTGCTTTCAAAAGAAAAAGTTTTCTCTCTTTGTCTTTTATTTTATCAATTGATTATAACATGTCTATGTGTGAATCTCACTGCATTGATCTTATTTGAAGTAAATTGAACTATTTGTATATGTAGATTGATGCCGTTGAGTTTTTTAAATCAAATTTAGGACTTTTGGGACATTTTTTTCTCCAAGTATTCTTTCTACATTTTTGTCTCTTTTTTTCTTAAACTACCATTATGCATCTATTGATACACTTGATACTGCCCTATGTGTCTCTAAGGCTTTGTTCATTTTGCCTCATTGTTTTTCCTTTTTACTCTTCAGACCAGAAAATCTCAGTCAAGTTAGTTTGCTGATTTACCATTTTAACCATTTTTGTGGTAGCAAGTATAAATTTAGTGCACATATTTTTAAAATAAAATTTGTTTGGGGGCGCCTGGGTGGCTCGGTCGGTTAAGTGTCCAACTTCGGCTCAGGTCATGATCTCACGGTTCGTGGGTTCGAGCCCTGCCTCGGGCTCTGTGGTGACAGCTAGCTCAGAGCCTGGAGCCTATCTTCAGATTCTGCGTCTCCCTCTCTCTCTGACCCTCCCCTGCTCACGCTGTCTCTCTCTCTATTAAAAATAAATTAAAAAAAATTTTTAATTAAAATTTGTTTTAATTGTAGGAAAATATACATAACATAAAATTTACCATTTTAACCATTTTAAGTATACATGTTATTGGCATTAATTATATTCACATTGCTGTGAACCACACCACCATCCAACTCCAGAAAATTTTTATCTATCGAAACTGAAACTTTCTACACATTAAACAATAACTATCCATTCCTCCCTCTTTTCAGTTCTGCTGGCAACCAACATTCTATTTTTTTTTCTCTAGAATTTGATTACTCTATGTATCTCATATTAAGTGGAATCATGCAATGTTTGTCCTTTTGTGTCTGGCTTATTTAATTTAGCATAATATCTTGATTGTTCATCTATGCTATAGCGTGTGTCAGAATTTTCTTCCTTTTAAAGGCTGAATGGTATTCCATTGTTTGTACATTTTGTTTGTCTATTCATCCATTGATGGGCATTTGGGTTGTTTCCACCTTTTGGCTCTTTTGAATAATGAAGCTATGAATATGGGTGTGTAAACATCTGTTTGAATCCATGCTTTCAATTCTTTTGGGTATATACACAGAAGTGGAATTGCTGGATCATATGGTAAATCAATTTTTTAATTTTTTGTCATACTCTTTTTCACAGTAGGTGTACCATTTTATATTGCTACTAGCAGTGCACAAGAGTTCTTTTCATCCTGGTCAACACTTACTGTTTTGTTTTGGTTTCGGCCTCTCTTTCTTTTCTTTCTTTCTTTCTTTCTTTCTTTCTTTCTTTCTTTCTTTCTTTCTCTTCTTCTTCTTCTTCTTCTTCTTCTTCTTCTTCTTCTTCTTCTTCTTCTTCTTCTTCCTTCCTTCCTTGCTTCCTTCTTTCCTTTCTCACTTTCTCTCTTTCTTTCATACTAGCTACCCTAATGGGCATGATGTGGTGTCTCATTGTGGTTTTGATTTGCATTTCATTAATGATTAATGACGTTGAGCATCTTTTCATGTGTTTTTATTGGCCATTTGTATATCTTCTTTGCAGAAATGTTGGTTCACATCGTTTGCCCGTTTTTTTTTAACTTTATAGTTTATTGTCAGGTTGGTTTCCATATAACACCCAGTGCTCTTCCCCACAAGTGACCTCCACCATGACCATCACCCCCTTCCTCTTTCCCCTTCCCCCTTCCGCCCTCAGTTTGTTTTCAGTATTCAACAGTCTCTCATGATTTGTCTCCCTCCCTCTCCCTAATTCTTTTTCCTCCTTCCCCTCCCCATGGTACTCTGTTAGGTTTCTCCTGTTACACCTATGAGTGAAAACATATGGTATCTGTCCTTCTCCGCCTGACTTATTTCGCTTAGCATGACAAGCTCGAGGTCCATCCACTTTGCTACAAATGGCCAGATTTCATTCTTTCTCATTGCCATGTAGTATTCCATTGTATATATAAACCACATCTAGGGGCGCCTGGGTGGCTCAGTCGGTTAAGTGTCCGACTTCGGCTCAGGTCATGATCTTGCAGTTTGTGAGTTCAAGCCCCGCATCGGGCTCTGTGCTGACAGCTCAGAGTCTGGAGCCTGTTTCAGATTCTATATCTTCCTCTCTCTCCGCCCCTCCCTCGCTCATGCTCGCTCGCTCTCTCTCGCGCGCTCTCTCTCTCTCTCTCTGTCTCAAAAATAAAAACATTAAAAATTTTTTAAAAAAAAAGATTGTTTAAACCACATCTTCCTAATCCATTCATCAGTTGATGGACATTTAGGCTCTTTCCATGATTTGGCTATTGTTGAAAGTGCCACTATGAACATTGGGGTACATGTGCCCCCATGCATCAGCATTTCTGTATCCCTTGGGTAAATCCCCAACAGTGCTATTGCTGGGTCATAGGGAAGTTTTATTGATAGGATTTTAAGGAACCTTCACACTGTTTTCCAGAGCAGCTGTACCAGTTTAAATTCCCACCAACAGTGTAGGAGGGTGCCCATTTCTACACATCCTCGCCAGCATCTGTAGACTCTTGAGTTGTGAAATTTAGCCACTTTGACTGGCGTGAGGTGGTATCTCAGTGTGGTATTGGTTTGTATTTCCCTGATGATGAGTGACACTGAGCAACGTTTCATGTTTCTGTTGGCCATCTGGATGCGCTCTTTGGAGAAGTGTCTGTTCATGTCTTCTGCCCATTTCTTCACTGGACTCTTTGTTTTTCAGGTGTGGAGTTTGGTGAGCTCCTTATAGATTTTGTATACTAGCCCTTTATCCGATATGTCATTTGCAACTATCTTTTCCCATTCCGTCGGTTGCCTATTAGTTTTTTTGATAGTTTCCTTTGCAGTGCAGAAGCTTTTTATTTTGATGAGGTCCCAATAGTTTATTTTGGTTCTTGATTCCCTTGCCTTTGGGGATGTGTCGAGTATGAAATTGCTGCGGTTGAGGTCATAGAGGTTGTTTCCTGCTTTCTCCTCTAGGGTTTTGATGGGTTCCTGTCTCACGTTCAGGTCCTTCATCCATTTTGAGTTTATTTTTGTGTATGGTGTAAGAGAGTGGTCTAGATTCATTCTTCTGCATGTTGCCGTCCAGTTCTCCCAGCACCACCTGTTAAAGAGGCTATCTTTTTGCCATTGGATACTCTTTCCTCCTTTGTCAAAGATTAATTGGCCGTACATTTATGGGTCCAGTTCTGGGCTCTCTAATCAATTCCATTGGACTATGTGTCAGTTTTTGTGCCAGTACCATCCTGTCTTGG
>JAQQST010001536.1:0-12366 GCA_028646485.1 Cryptoprocta ferox | reverse complement strand
TTTAAGATAGGAGGTAGTTTTGGAGTAAGACACTGCTAAAGTTAGGGCTCCTCCCCCTCCCCCAGAAACTGGGAGATAGAGATGGGTCTTTCTTTTTTTATTAATAATTTATTTATTGTTTAATTTACATCCACGTTAGTTAACCTATGGTGCAACAGTGATTTCAAGAGTAGATTCCTTCACGCCCCTCACCCATTTAGCCCATCCCCCCTCCCACCGGCCCTCCAGGAACCCTCTGTTTGTTCTTCATGCTTAAGAGTCTCTTATGTTTTGTCCCCCTCCCTGTTTTTATATTATTTTCGCTTCCCTTCTCTTATGTTTATCTGTTTTGTATCCTAAAGTCCTCCTATGAGTGAAGTCATGTGATATTTGTCTTTCTCTGACTGACTCATTTCGCTTAGCATAATGCCCTCTAGTTCCATCCACGTAGTTGCAAATGGCAAGATTTCATTCTTTTTGATTGCCGAGTAATACTCCATTGTATGTATATGTGTGTGTGTGTGTGTGTGTGTGTATAAAACACCTCTTCTTTATCCATTCATAAATATCCATTCATGATAGACATTTGGGCTCTTTCCATACTTGGGCTATTGTCAATAGTGCTACTATACGTTGGGGTGCATGGGCCCCTTCAAAACAGCATACCTGTATCCCTTGGATAAATACCTAGTAGTGCAATTGCTGGGTCATAGGGTAGTTCTATTTTTAATTTTTTGAGGACACTTCATACTGTTTTCCAGAGTGGCTACACCAGTTTGCATTTCCACCAGCAGTGCAGAAGAGATCCTCTTTCTCTGCATCCTCGCCAACATCTGTTGTTGCCTGAGTTAGTGTTAGCCATTCTGACTCGTGTGAGGTGGTATCGCCTTGTGGTTTTGATTTGTCTTTCCCTGATGATGAGTGATGCTGAGTCTTTTTTCATGTGTCAGTTGGCCCTCTGGATGTCTTCTTTGGAGAAGGGTCTATTCATGTCTTTTGCCCATTTCTCCACTGGATTATTTGGTTTTTGGGTGTTGAGTTTGATAAACTCTCTATAGATTTTGGATACTAACCCTTTATCTGATATGTTGTTTGCAAATATCTTCTCCCATTCCGTCGGTTTTAGTTTTGCTGATTGTTTCCTTTGCTGTGGCAGAAGCTTTTTATTTTGATGAGGTCCCAATAGTTCATTTTGCCTTTGTTTCCCTTGCCTCCGGAGACGTGTTGAGTAAGAAGTTGCTGCAGCCAAAGACAAAGAGGTTCTTGCCTGCTTTCTCCTTGAGAATTTTGATGGCTTCCTGTCTTGCATTTAGGTCTTTCATCCATTTTGAATTTATTTTTATGTATGGTGTAAGAAAGTGATCCAGGTTCATTCTTCTGCATGTCGGTGTCCAGTTTTCCCAGCACCACTTGCTGAAGAGACTGTCTTTATTCCATTGCACATTCTTTCCTGCTTTGTCAAAGATGAGTTGGCCATACGTTTGTGGGTCCATTTCTGGGTTCTCTGTTCTGTTCCATTGATCTGAGGGTCTGTTCTTGTGCCAGTACCATACTGTCTTGATGACTACAGCTTTGTAATACAGCTTGAAGTCCGGGAGTGTGATGCCTCCAGCTTTGGTTTTCTTTTTCAAGATTGCTTTGGTTATTTGGGGTCTTTTGTGGTGCCATACGAATTTTAGGATTGTTTGTTCTAGCTCTGTGAAGAATGCTGGTGTTATTTTGATAGGGATTGCACTGAATACGTAGATTGCTTTGGGTAGTATTGACATTTTAACAATATTTGTTCTTCCAGTCCAGGAGCATGGAATATTTTTCCATTTTTGTGTGTCTTCTTCAGTTTCATTCATAAGCTTTCTATAGTTTTCAGTGTGTAGATTTTTCACCTCTTTGGTTATATTTATTCCTAGGTATTTTATGGTTTTTGGTGCACTTGTAAATGGGATCTATTCCTTGATGTCTCTTTCTGTTGCTTCATTATTGGTGTATAGGAATGCAACTGATTTCTGTGCATTGATTTTATATCCTGCAACTTTGCTGAATTCCTGGATCCGTTCTAGCAGTTTTTTGGTGGAATCCTTTGGCTTTTCCATATAGAGGATCCTGTCGAGATGGATCCTTCTTGATGTTGACATTTCCAGGAGTTGGCCCCCAGGTCCTTGAGAAAGGCATTCTTGGCAAGAGACTTATTCAGCTTTTCAAAAGATTTACATGGCATCTCAAAGACCTCAAGAACCTGCAATGACAAGTTTTCTAAAGTAAATGCTGTAAGAAAAGAGAGAGGGGTCTCTTCCCTTATTTTCAACAGGGAGGATGCAGCCTCTTCTTTTGAATCTGTATTTGCCCTTACCCTGGGTGAGGCTCAAAGACCACATGGGTCTGTATCTTTGGAGGGCGGGTTTCTGACTGGTTTTGAAGACGTGGGGTTTTGGGTAGCAGACACTGTTTACTGCGTCATTCTAAAAGCCCTCCCAGAGCTCACGGGAAGGCCACCCCATGTGTCGAGGCCCACTTAAGACCGGCCACTATGGGGGTGGATTTTACCACCGGTCCCGCTCCCTTGGGAAGGGACATGCTTCCCACCCCACGGGAAGCCGATGTCAGGACAGCCGCATGTGTCTAAGGCCAGGTCTGTGGCTTCTGGCTCCGAGTACACTTGGCGCATTTTTGTTCACCCAAAGGTTAAGAAGGAAGAGAGTGGGTTCACTGCTTTCCGATGGTGAGGTCCCAGTGCCTCGAAGCAGACTGATAGAATGTGCCTTGCTTCCTGCTTCTCTGGCGGCCTGTCGCCCGTCGCCCTGCCCCCTTGCCGCCTGCGTCTTTGCCTGACACTCCAGCTCAGCGTCTGGTGGAACTAAGAGGCACAAGGGCGGGTTTCTGAGCCGGGTGCGGGCTCCTCAGCAGACTCTGCGCTGCAGGTGCTCCCCCCCAGCCCGGCCCCTGCGGAAGGTTCTCAGAGCTTCCCACCCTCCCAGCAGCTGCCAGGCAGCTCCACTGTCAGGACCTCAAGTCCACAAGTGTCCTCTGGCACCCACAATCCCGACAAGGCCCCGAGCGCCGGGGCCGGAGGACAGCAGTGACCCCCTCCCCCACCCCGCAGTGTCTGTCTGTGGTGGAGCTGCCGTGGCTATTGAACATGGTATCTGCGGCCTCAGTCGTAGGCCTCGGGCTAGACACTAGCTGGTGCTGAGACCAACATCGGGGCCAGAGAGGTGATGATGTGGACAGACACAGAGGGTGCCACGCCAAGGCCAAGGTGAGGGCGATGTGTCTACAAGCCATTCAGTGCCATAGCCACCCGAAGCTGGAAGAGGCAAGGACGGATTCTCTCGGTTTCAGAGGGAGTGTGGCCCTGTCGGCACCTTGATTTTAGACTTGCAGCCTCCAGACTGAGAGAGAATACATCTGCGTTGGTTTCAGGCTCCCGGTTGGTGGCGCTCTGTGATGGCAGGCCAGGAGAACTCCCACAGGGACCTTCTGAGTGACCCCGAAGCCCCTTCAGGGCGCCAAGGCGCTGCCCGCATTTGCTTTTTGGTTGCGGGGGAGGCCACCCCTTTTTTCTTGGGGTTCTTGTCCTGAGTTCCTGTCTCTGGTCCCTTAGTGCCCTTCCTCCTTGCCCCCCGGGTGAAAGGTGCCACCGTAAGGTGTCCTGCATTTCAAATCTTGGGGGTATATTTCATCCAGTGTTTAGTGTTCTCAAAATCTAAAACTCGACTTAAAAACTTTTATCTTATCGCGGTAAGAACAGTTAACAGGAGCTCTACACCCTTAACATATTTTCAGGAGCCCGCTGCGGTATTGCGGACTCTCGGTCCAGTGTTGGACAGTGGAACTCTAGAATGTGTTCATGTTGGGTTTTGTTTGTTTTTTGTTTTTGTGGGGTTTTTAAAAAAGTTTTTAAAGTGTATTTTTAAAGTATTTTTTATTTGAGAGAATGCAATTGGGCGAGAGGGGCAGAGGGAGGGAAGGAGGGAGAGAGAATGAGAATGTTAAGCAGGCTCCATGTTCATCACGCAGCCGGATAGCGGGGGGCCCATCCCACCACCCTGGGATCATGACCTGAGCCACAATCAAGAGTCGATGCTTAACTGAGCCACCCAGGTGCCCCAAGATTTTTTTATTTTTAAGTAATCTCTGCACCGAACGTGGGGCTTGAACTTAGAACCCCAAGGCCAGGAGTCGTGTGTTCTTCCATCTGAGCCAGCCAGGTGCCCCAAGAACGGATTCATCTTGCTTACCTGAAACCTCATGCCCTTCGATTAGTGACTCCATGCACCCCCACCCCCAAACTGTTGAGCCTCGCTGCATTTGGCCTCAGGGCTCCAAGAGGACAAGAACAGAAGCCCCAAGACCTCTTAAGGCCTAGGCTCTGAGACTCATCTGATTTTGCTTTTCTAACAACCTACTGGGCAAAGCAAAGCCCCAAGGGGCCAGCCGGGCGCGTCATTGAAGATGTTCTAACCCACCGGCTCCCCAGGGGAAAGCAGGGGTAGGACCTTTGTATGGAAGGCGTGTACAGCTGGATGTGCCTCAGGCCTCATAGTCACGTCAGTCACATAGGTCACCTCTCCCTTAAATGCAGGTGGGGATGTTTAAGATACACCCTGAGATCCCAGAAGCCCTTTCAGCTGATGCCAGAGCCTTCATTTTATCCTGTTTTGAGCCAGACCCCCACAAACGTGCCACTGCTGCCAAGCTGCTCAAAGAAGATTTCTTAAGGCAGGTGAACAAGGGCAAGAAGAACCGAATTGCTTTCAAGCCAGCAGGTGAGGTCCGCCTGGGCACGGTGGATGCCTGGGCTCCTCGGTCACAGAGAGTGCCTTGCTCTCCAGAGCACTGAGCCGCCCGCACGCACGGAGCCTGTCACTGTGAAGACTGGCAGGGATTGGTGCAGCGGGCATGGGAGTTGTCACACTCAGCCAATGAATGTCCCTTGATTTCGTGAGGGACAGAGGGAGCCCCACAGGTGACAGCGGCACACCCCGCCTTCTTAAAGTCTTTCCTTTGAGATTGTGCCGAGAATCAGGTTTGGGGGTCTTCCGTTCGTGCAGAGCCTGGCCTTTCTCCCTGTGCTGCTCCTGAGCTTGATTAAGGGGCGCAGCAGCTGTCCTACAGGTCACTGAGGCCAAGTGGCCCCTGCTAGGGCAATGAGCCCTACCTGGCAATGACATAAAAGAGGCCTCTGGAAAGGAAGCTGTTGGTTTTGTCTTTCCTGGTGTGGGTGGAGTGGAAGCCAGGACAGAGATGCTCAGCATCTTGCTCGGGTGGGACTGGCCGTGTCGGGGTTTGCTGCAGGCTGCTTAGAGGTGCAGTCTTGGGCCTCAGACCTGCTGAAATGGAACCTGCATTTCGGGGACCCCTGGGTGATTGACTATACTGCCCAGTTAGAACAGCACAGACCTAGCAGGCCCCTGCATGGGTCACCTGGCCTGAGGGGCTGAGGCTCAGCCCCAGCCCCTCCCCCTCCGTGTCTGCCTCCACACAGAGGGCACCCAGGGCACCACCCTGGCCCTGCCCACCTCTGGGGAGCCCATGGGCAGTAGCAGCAGCGACCACGGCTCGGTCTCTCCAGACTCTGATGCGCAGATGGATGCGTTCTTCGGGAAGGCCCAGGCACCCAAGCACCGGCTTCACCACCTGCTTAGGTATGGCCCACCCCCCTTCCCTACACTGTGGACCTGTGAAGGCTACTCGGTTTCACCAGGAGCCAAATCCCTCCCAGGTCAAAACCAGATGGCCACCAAGGGTGTTAGCTTTGTGCACGGTTAGTAGGGTGGCCACTAGTGCAGGTGAAGAAGGCAGCGGGCAGCGCGTTCACTGTGGTTACTTCCCCACCTTCCGGTTCCCTTTCCCCCCTCACTTCCCCTTCTCTCTCATCCCTTCTGCCCTTCCTCCCATCGTCTCCTTTTTCTTTCCCTTTCCCCCTTCCTCCCTCCCTCTCCCGAAACTGGTGCTCTGGGGGTTAGAAAAAACACTGCATCTCCCTTCAGTCTGCCTGCCTCCTGCAGAGACCTTAAGGGTGGGGACTGCAGCAGAGTCGCCTCTTAGCCCCTCCCCCGTGGCGTCCCAGCCCGGAGACTTTGTTCTGGTACACACACGGAGTGTCGCATGTGTTTGCAGTGTTCCAGATGAGAGCTCAGCCTCGTCCCCGGAGGACAGGGACCCAGGCCTCTTCCTGCTGCGCAAGGACAGTGAGCGCCGCGCCATCCTGTACAAAATCCTCTGGGAGGAGCAGAACCAGGTGGCTTCCAACCTGCAGGAGTGTGTGGCCCAGGTAGGGCCAGGTCGGGGGAGCTGCCCATTCCGCCCCCTCTGCCTGGCCCCAGGTCCCAGAACAGGTGCACAAGGGACCGAGTCTCCTGCTGCCCTGGTCCGTTTGTGCAGTTACGATAATCACCATAAGTATTTCCTAATGCCCTTCCCTCTTCCGACAAGACAAAAGAAAATACAAAGGGGGGGGGAAAAAAAAAAGAAAGAAAAAAACCTCCAGCGGAGCCTGAATTTGCGGAACACTGCGGTGAGCCCAGGCGTGGAGTGGTGCTGCCCCCTGGTGGAAAACAAGCCAAATGCAGCCCGAAGCTTAGGGACTCCCAGCCTTTGCCCTGCATTCATGTTAACCCTTCGTTGTGAGCCCCTAGCTGCAGGACACGTGGAGTTGCACTCAGAAGTGTGCAACACGTGGAGTTGCACAGCCCCTTTGGGGAGAAAAGTTATGGATAAAAATATTTGCATTTTAACTTATTTTGGAAGCGGGAAGGTCTTTTTAGGAAAAGGCCACTTGCCCTATGAACTGTGCCTTCTACCAGGGGCCAGAAGAGGGGGCGGCATTTACAAGGGGTTCAACAGGAGGGCAGAACCATTCCTCGAGTGGGGGGAGGCAGTGAGAGGGGGCCCCCTCATGAAAGATCTGGAGGGAATTCCACAAACAGACCCTTTCTCACCTGGGGAGTTTGTCAGTTTCCCCCTCCCTCTCTGACTTACTCAATGAAAATTATTTGGGGGGGGGTGTTGGTGATCAGAGTTCAGAAGACTTGCATCTCTCAGTCGGCCACATCAAGCAAATAATTGGGATCCTGAGAGACTTCATCCGTTCCCCGGAGCACAGAGTGATGGCATCCACAATATCAAAGCTAAAGATGGACCTGGACTTTGACAGCTCGTCCATCAGTCAGATTCATCTGGTATTGTTTGGATTTCAGGATGCTGTAAGTGTTCCATCTGGCTCTAGAGAATGTGCTAGAAGGCAGGAATCCCACTGAAGGGGCCCACAGCCAGGACCATGGCAGTTCAATTACCATCTTCTCCCACAGTCCTCATCTCTTCTGTCTATACCGGAGTCCCTAGTTTCAGCAGTTCATTCTCAACACAGAATACGCAAGTACAGGTGAATGAGACAATTGCTTTTGGCCACTAAGAGCAGGAGTCTAGGACTTAGAGGACTTGGGAACAAGTGGCATCTGCCAGCTGAGTAGGTATGAGGTTTAAGCTTATGTGTCTGTGCAGACAGATGTGAGTCGGTCCAGGCCTGAGACTGCATCTGATCCAGCTTTGTGTCCCACGCGCCCAGTGCAGAGCCTGACGTTTCGTAGGTGCACAAAACATCCTGAGTAAACAGCAGACAGCCTGGGGCGGGAGATCCAGTCACTGCACCCATCCCGAAGACCCAGCCTGACTTAGGGCCAGCTTGGAGGAAGGCCCAGTCCGGAAGACACACACGGGTCAGGTAGAGATGCAGAGCAGCATGGTTAAAATTTTATCTCCGAGTAGAAGTAAACCAGAATTAGTAAGAACTCCTATTTCTTAAAAGTATAACAGACCAGAAATCTGAATTTTTGTGGTTTATAGGTGAATAAAGTTTTGAGGAACCATTTAATTAGGCCCCACTGGATGTTCGCCATGGACAACATCCTACGCCGAGCGGTGCAGGCTGCAGTCACCATTCTCATCCCAGGTAAGCGTGCCACCTTCCCAGTTCAAGTCAGGCTCAGGCCATGGACGATATCACACGTGCACTCTGCACTCAGCAAATGTTGTTTTCTCCTTCCCATCTGGGCAGTATAGTTGTCCGCAAGTCTGTAAATGCTAAGAACTTCCCCTGGAGCCATACTTCTGTGTCCCCTTGACATAGCCGAAGAGACTGCACAAATAACTTGTGGCCTAAGAGGGAGCCCTGGGCCTGAGCGCCCCCTCTTACACGCTCATAAATGCCTAATGCTGGCTTGATTCAGTGGCTCCGTCTCCCGTCAGGATCATCACGGGGTAGCTCTATAAGTCTTTGGCTTTTTTTTTTTTTAAGTTTGTTTAGAGAGAGAGAGAGAGAGACAGACAGTGTGAATGGGGGAAGGGCAGAGGCAGAGAGAGGGAGAAGAGAGAATCCCAAGCAGGCTCTGCACCTTCAGCACGGAGCCCAACGTGGGGCTTGAGCTCATGAAACCGCGAGATCATGACCTGAGCTGAAGCCAGGAGTCAGATGCTTAACTGACTAAACCACCTGGCGCCCCAATTTTTGGCTTTTGTACCTCTCATTTGTGAAGTGACAGAGCCGCTGAATACCCAAGTTCACTCTCGTGTGGTGACTTCATCCTCGGAGGGGAGGCTCTGCACCACTTCTATTGACATTGCCACTTGCTCTCTTGACTTTGCTCCCGCCCTGTCATGTCCTCTTCCGCCTGGTTCTCGTTAAGCCCCAGACTTCATCACGCCCACTCCAAGCAGCCACCTTTTCTGTAGTAGAAGAACGCAGGCCAGGTTGGAAGCCCGGTTGCACCTATTTAGAACCGTCCTTGACTGACTAACCTCATCATTCAGCCTCCGGTTCCCCGTCTACAAACTGGCGGTGAGCACCTTTTCACTGCTGAGAACAGAGGCGTCTCGGCCGCACTTACAAAGTCGGCAGTCCCCTGACGCAGCACGGCCTCCTGGGCCAGCCTCTCAACACTCTGGTTTGCGCCTAAGGACACACGCTACGCCGAACCCTGGCCTTGTGTAACCACGGTCCTTTCTCCTTCCGTCATTTCACAGAGCTCCAAGCCCACTTCGAGCCCATGTCAGAGACCGAAGGGGTGGACAAGGACACAGATGAGGTGGAGGCCGACTATCCCCCTGCAGACCTGCCCCGAAGTGACATGCCCGCGGCACGCGGCGGGAGCAGCCCCCCTTCAGCGCGCACCCTAGAGCCGCAGCCGCTGAGCCTCCAGCTGGGTGAGCTGCGACAGGAAACCAGCAGGTGGGCAGGCTGGGACAGCGAGCAGGGCCAGTAAGGTGATCGCTCTGCTTGCCGGAGGGTCTCACCCGGGCCTCCGAAAAGCATCTCCACCAACCAAGTGCCCAAGGGGGTGGTCTCCTCCTTACGTGGGGGAGAAAGCCTCCCTCTCTTTAATGTTGGCAATCAGAGAGGCATGAGGCCTTGCCACCAGCCACCGAGCAGCGAGCCCTGCTAAAGGCAGCAGCATCTTGGGAGTTTTTTCGGTCTCTGCGCCAGGCTGAGACCCTGGCGTGGTGTGTGGGTTCAGCCGAGTGAGCGGCGGCCAGCTGCAGCCCGCGCCTGCTGACGCAGCCAAGCCCGGGGCCGGTGGCCTATCTGACGGACATGTATCCATAACCCCGGCCCTGCGGAAGTTTACCATCTCCTCTTTGAATCTCTTCCGCGTAGTTTGTCAGCATTACCCAGCAGGCATTCATGGCCTGCTTTCCCAGCCAGGGGACCCTGGCATTGCCGTGAGGTACCCCCCCCAGACAGCTGGTCTGTTTTGTTCACGTCCTGGCACAGGGTAGATATTCAAACATATTTGTTAAATGAGTACAGCGATTCCCGTTTGCTCTGGGTAATCACGTCATCAATAGACTTACACAAAATAGAACCCAAAACCCAAGGGCAGAGCAAATGAGTTGGTGCTGGTTCCAAATGATGCCTTGTTGCCCTATGATCACTGCTAATGCCGGTTAATACTCAACAGGGCAGTATGGTGCCAGGCGTGCATATTTTGGAAGAAACAGTATATATACCCAGGGGATCTGGTGGGGGAGGGGCAGGGGGAGAGAGTGCCAAGCAGGCTCCGCGCTGTCAGCAGAGAGCCTGACGTGGGGCTCGCTGCCACAAACTGTGAGATCGTGACCTGCTGGAAATCAGGAGTCGGGACGCTTGACGGAGGCACCCAGGTGCCCCTAGACCTGGAGTTGTAATTAATACGTAGTAGTAGCAAAATTGCGAAAACTTTTCAGACAGACCAATGTGGAAGCTGATAGTGATAATTAGCACCACTTTAAAATATTTTCTGGGAAGGTTTATAATTACTAAATTCCCAAACTGTTACATGCGGGCTCAAGGGCTCTTCATCTACACTGCTGCTAACCCTTCTGTAGAATTAGTAATGACGGCAGCCGACTGCTGATGCCTGCCAAGCACCCCCTTCCTATATGGCACGCCTGTCCCTAGGGCACCGAGAGGCCTTAGCTGCTGTCAGCCAGAGCGTGAGGATGGCACCTCCCCCCCCCCCCTCCCCCCCGCCTGAAGTGGCGCAGCCTGGGGGCACGTGGTCTGTCCTGAGAGCCAGGCCAGCCCCTGTGAAGCCTGGAGCAGTCACTGGTCCCATAACCGTCTGCACTTGTGTTCCTCCTGCCGGGGGCAGTCTTTGTGCTGGCTCCCTCCCGCCACCGTCCATGAGAAGCTGGGGCTCCTGGGTGGGCTCAGGTCGTGATCTCACGGTTCTGGAGTCTGGGCTCGCTGCTTTCGGTGCAGAGCCTGCTTTGGATCTTCTGTACCCCCCTGTCTCTGCCCCTCCCCTGCTTGCGCGCTGGCGTGCTCTCTCAAAAATAAACAAATTTGTTACACAAACAGCAGCAGGGGGGCTTCTAGCCCCTTGGCCTCCCCCCCCCACCCCAGAGGAGGAAGAGACTGAGAACTGGTTTCAGCAACTTGATCTGACTCAGGGAGACAAGTTGTAATTGTAATTATCAGATCCCTCTTGGCTGAGTTGATCGATCACCCTCAGGTTATCTTTCTGGTTCCTAATACATTTTGAGACAAAACAGACCAATGCCCTGAGTGCTGGTCTTTGTTTTCAAAGGGAGGAAACACAAGGTAGGTGCCCAGGTACAGGCTGCAACCAGACTGCTGGGACTAAGTCATTTTTTTTCAATCTTTAAGGTTCAACAAATGTTTGTGAATTGAACTGAACGGTGTTAGGCTCTCTGGATAATGGCTTGTTTGTTTGTTTAACCAGACTTTTGGAACACCTAGTTCAGAAAGAAAGAGAGTACCAGAATCTTCTACGGCAAACCCTAGAGCGGAAAACTCAAGAATTATACCATCTTCAGTTACAGTTCAAATCTAATGGTGAGTAATTGTGTGTGAGAGACCACTGAAAATCTGCCTAATGGTCTGGTCAGCCTTAACACAGCTACAATTACTCTCTATGAAACCAGTAAGTACTTAGAATACTAATCAATAATAAAAAGGAACTACTGATACATTCAAAACGCTACACACGACGAGTTCCTAAATACGGAGTATTTATATATGCAAAACTATAGGGACAGGTGGGGCGCCTGGGTGGCTCAGTCAGTTGAGCGTCCGACTTCGACTCAGGTCATGATCTCACAGTTCATGGGTTCGTGCCCCACGTCGGACACTGTGCTGACAGCTCAGAGCCTGGAGCTGGTTTCATATTCTGTGCCTACCCCACTCGTGCTCTGTCTTAAAGAAAGCACAAGAACTTTTTGGGGTGATGAAAAGCTCTGTCTTAAAGAAAGCACAAGAACTTTTTGGGGTGATGAAAATTTCTTACTCCATACCTAAAAAGGGTGATTTACTGCCTAACTTCTAAACTGCATTCATCTTGTGCCTACAAAAGGGCTAGGCTACAGCTACCTCCTGGAATGTGGAATGGATAAGCTCTGGTACGAAAATCTTAATACTGAATTCTATTTATTTCCTCATTTGATTTCCAGTGCCTTAAGGATGGGATTCCTTACAAAAAGCATTTTAAAGACTAGAATGAGCATTTAAAGTGGTGGACATATAGCCTATCAAATCCCAAAGTAAGGAAAATTACCCTTACCTGTGTTTCCTTCGGAACGTGAATCCAGGAACTATGGGGTTGTGCACTGTGGACTAGAGCAGCTAAGACAGGTTTAATTTGCTTTCAAGTCACATTTACGTTCTGGAATAGTTTATTTCATCCAACTTTAACAGCAAAACTCTTCAAACATTAATATACAACAAAACAGATCTCTCATCACTGCAGATACTCCAGAGAACCCAGCGTCCCCTCCTGGGTCTCATGGGCGGAAAACAGATAAAGAGCTTGTAGACTGGTTACAACAGAAAGGAGCAGATGCGAGTACCATAGAAAAGGTAAATTTATAACAATCATTCCTATGCCGTAATAA